>JANFCV010000419.1:0-137156 GCA_024500475.1 Phthorimaea operculella | reverse complement strand
AGACCCTACGCCTACGTCTATTCAGATGTGCCTAGTTTTGTCTGCGAAGCTTAGTTTTCACAGCTCGCAAGCTTTTGAGTCTTTCGCGTTTATGCCTAGCTAGAAATATGCATGTTTTCTTCTCCAGAAATAGTATAGTCGACACTAATATTTTAAAGGTGAAAGATTTGTTTGGATGTTATTGATAAACTCTGAAACTATTAGACAGAATTCCAAATAAAATTCGCCCTTAGAAAGCTATAACATCTCTGAGTGACATTGGGTACTTTCTATCAGGCGAAAATACCTTATTTTTAACGGGAAAACGCTAAGCAGCGGGTGTAACCGCTGGGCTGGCCTCTAGTTAAATGTGAGGAGATATCTGTATTTAAAGCTGTACCTATAAAAGTTACATTCAATTTAGTAAGATAGAATTTCCATTACGTCAAACTCTCAATTTTTTTTCATCTATGTCTAAAAGATATACTCGCACACCTACATAAGATTTTTAGTATTAAAAAGGAGAATCAAAAACACTGATTCTTTGAAAATATGTAGGTACTTCCAAAATTTTACTAATTTAGAATATTTAAAACTAAAGCTAGCGCAGATTGGCGTAGCCTAATTTCTGGAAGCTATTTTAGTCCAAATATTAATCGAAATATTTTTACGTAATGCTATGATATATTTATATATAGGTTTTGTTTGTTTTATCAAATAACATGTCATATTTATTTGATGTACTTTAAATCAAATTTCATGATTAATATTTTGAACGAAT
This sequence comes from Phthorimaea operculella, assembly GCA_024500475.1. Taxonomy (NCBI): domain Eukaryota; kingdom Metazoa; phylum Arthropoda; class Insecta; order Lepidoptera; family Gelechiidae; genus Phthorimaea; species Phthorimaea operculella. The sequence continues at coordinate 136,396 of JANFCV010000419.1, read as the reverse complement.
TGATTAATGTCAAACAAGGCAAATTTTAAGTAATTAATTATACAGACTTGAAAAATCAAGTTTAGCAGAAATTATTTAAACGTAGATAGGTAAACCAAAAAATAAACGGTGACATAGAAATTCAAAAATAGTAAAGAAACGGGGAAAAAGTTTGACAAAACACTTTTTTTAAACTTTATTAAACGTCAAACATTTAAGACAGAGAGACGGACACATATCATGCAAAATAAAATAAAATAGAAATGAAAACATTGACGTAGGACATAGGCTGGTGCAATTGTAAAGTCTTTTTACCAATTTATTATAACGACCGGTGAAATTTCACGACAGCAAGTTAATCAACCAAATTTTTAAAATCCATTTGAACACCGAAAACCGTACACCAATGCGTACACGTATTTTTTGAACATGTGGTAATCGCGTGCAAAGTTGCGTAGAAAATTGTAGCGATAATCATAAGACGTGTTTCACTTTTTAAAATTAATTTGATCACGTGATCGAGTCGCGGCACATAGAGAGCGGTTGGTAGCGTGGCAGGCGATGATGGCGGTGCATGCTAACGTACATACCTCGTTTGCGGCGCGGTACTGCGCGGCACGGAACCGGGAACACTCACAGCACGACTGACACTCGCGGAGCGCGGAACGATACGTGCAAACACCAAAAGCAAAATGGACATACCTGAGGGTGGCGGCTGGCACAGTGCGCGCTCGCTACTTGAATGAGGCCGGGCGGCGCGGCGCGCGCAGGGGGCGCGGCCAGCCCGCGTGGCTCCGACCGCCCCACCGCCCGCGACACAGCCACCCTCCCCCGCCCGCCTGCACCGCTCAGCTGAGCCCTGATTAGCCCCGGCCGGGCTATTCAATTAAGGGTTGTTCGGTGCATCTCCATGTAGCTCGCTGCCGGGAGCCGGGAGCCGGGAGCCGGCTGCCGCGTCCGGCCCGATGCCTTTGAGGGCTCTTCATTACGACCTCTCTATCGTCGCTCCCATTATTCTTATTCGACCCCCGGGACTTCCGTTGCTCCTAGCGGCGGAGTTACACAAAAAAATTTGAAGATCCTCCGTAAATATTTTCGCTGAATATGTATGCCCAAAGTATTTTCATCTGCGGTGTTGAAACTGGCTCCATCAATCTCTATTTGCTTATTCGCCGGAATAAAAGGCAGATTTGCTAAAGCTCCGGCTCTACGAGGCACATCTGCGAGGAACAACAAAGAGGTTTATTGGGGCACCGGTGCTGCTTCTGGTAGTTCGTCGTTATCTTGACTGTTCTTCGGAGCTTTTTCTTGTAGGGCGGTGCACGCTTGTGTCGTAATGTTAAGGCTATACGGCTCATTCGCGTAGTTTTGGATTGTATGATATATACAACATAAACAATCTGAAATTATGCGTCTGAGCCGTATGCAAATGTCGGCACAAGCTGTTAAGTTCGATGAATCTTCAGGCTGCTCTCTGTCTTCAAATATTTGGGATGCACTCTGTGTGTTGTATTCGTAACGGCGTGCCAAGTATATGAAATGCCCCTCGTCTCTTGGGGTTTCAAACGACGTAACAGAATCGTCGGAAACTCGCTTGGCAGCCAGCCGAATTTCAAGGAATAGTCAAACATTTTGGAAAACCTGCATAAACATTAAGATAACAATGGTCTATTTATTAAACTTAATTTAATTTTAAGTACATACCTACGTTCACTTTTGTTCCTGATACAATATAATTTACAGACAGTACATGAAATATTACTAAGGAAGAAGTAAAATGATCATTAGTAGAGTTCTGTATTTGGCATATTCACCGAATAATCGGCCTGAAACCGAATATAAATATTTCGTTGTAGATAAAAATAGTTATGCCATGACAAGGGGTGGACATTAATTCCAAATTGTTTAATATGGATATCGCTTTCCGCCAAATTTTTTACCGAATATTTGTATTCGGTGAAACCCATATTCGGCCCATCTCTAATCATTAGACATGCACACTCAATTGATATGATGCTTCGCTTTTCTCACACGTTGCAGTTGCAGGTAAACATGCTTCTTCTTCTCTCTTGTAGGACACCGAATGTACGAACGACCCAATGCCAGTTTTATGGTTCTATCGAGTCATTGAGTCGTCCGACGACTCGGTGTCTCACATTGTTAGTGATGTGTCAGGGTAAAATACTGTTAGATGACTTTTGATTAAAATCTAATTAGAATAAACTCTTTGAAAATACATACTACATTTACTTACCCATTTAAGGGACCGACTTACACAATTATACTATTGTATTTGTGTAAAAAAACACGTATAAATTGGTCTATTAGATGGGTAGGTTCATCACATCTGCTTGCAAAGGAAGGGGCCAAAATCATTATATAAGTCAAATAAGTACTGTCCGCGCGCGATCTGATGGCACCCATATATCATATATTCTTTGCTTTCGAATGCCATCAAATCAAGTGCGGACTGGACACACATTTATTTGTCGAGACAAAAAATTACATCTGTCAGACAAGCGACTGTCGTAAACGTGAGACGTGCGACATCGCGACTTTTGAAACCGTTTCTAAACCGTTAAAGCTACACACGTGTAACGCGCGTCGCATCGATGACGGCTGACGATCTCTTGTCTGACAGACCAACATCCCATCCCAACATCCCATGCGTCAAGACACACGTCTTCTCTGTGAAGCTTGCGCCTTATTTTGACGGCGTCGTTGTCGCTGCGGTCTTGTAGAAAAACCCGACTGCATCCCATACAAACCCTGAGCTTCTCAGCGCGCTGTCAACGTGACGGCGACGCGGCGGCGTCATTGACGCTGACGCCCGGTCTTTCTGGTATCCCCATACAAACCAGAAATTTGACAGCGACGACGACGCCGCCGCGACGCCGCAACGCTTGGAAAATAAGGGTACCATTACGCCACCTCTCTTCTCTCTTCTGACACGTTGCAATCCAGCATACATCTTCTTTTGTCGTATGGCAGCAAGTAATCGAATGGTCTGTCTGGAGTCTGTCATGGTTTAATGGGTCTATCACAAAGACAACGACACACCACTTGACGACTTGCCGTCCCACATTACGAGTGATGTGTTGCAGTAGAATGTTGTTCGATGACTTGATTAGAATCCAATAAGAGCAAACACGTAAAAATAATTTTTAGGTTTATTCAGAGCATTAAGGTAACAATGGTCTATATTAATATAAAGAATTTCAATAAATTGGTCAACATTTTGTTCCTGAAATGCTGTGTTAGTTACCTAAGGCTCTAAATTTACATTGTGTATATGACTAAGGCGCTATACACACATAACGTTATTTTAGCGCTGCGCTAAACTGTCGAAACGGATGTTATGTGTGTAAAGTGTACGAAGAAAAATCATCATTAGACATAGAACACATGCTTTCTTATTAACTTGCTGTACAAACATGTTTTTTTCTTCTGATGTGGGACTTAGTGCGGGACAACGAGTAAGCGAACAGTTAACCGTCAGGGTTCATCGGGTCTATCACAACGAATAACCGTTCACAAACTCGGCGTCCTACATTATCATATTTGTGATGCGTCCGAGTAAAATATTGTTAGAAAATCCAATAAGAACAAACTCATCGAAAATGCTTTTTGTTCCGAGCTAATTATTATATGTTCATGATAAGTACCTACCTAACTTTTATCTGAACAGGAGCTCTGTAAGTTTAGATACAAAACAAATAGGTACACAATAGTAGTTTATGCAACTGCCTAATAATGAGAGGCTTTAGGATGTGTGTAGTTTGACACGAGCATTCTAAAGCCTAATTATATGCAGTTGCATACACTATTTTATCTACACTCTACAAGAAAAACTATGAAAAATAATTCAAACCTCCGCACTGCACTATGGCGATTGCAAGCCTATTTACTGAACCGCCAACTGAACGACTTTTGTACATAAGAAACTTTTTAACTAAACGTTAAAATGGAGGCTCATAAAAACTGAACAACTTTTAAAATTAAAAAGCATTTATCGGTGAATTTTAATTCGAAAAATGATTTGAAGCAAAGATTTAATAATAAATAAGACCTCATAATTTCAAAAGTCGTCCCGCCCGGGTGACAATTGTTTTTTTTTTATTTGATTTATTTTATTGGCCAGTGTCAAATTAGAACAGATTACAATTTGGTACGCGGGTCAATTCGTTTAATTAACATTAACAATCGATCACGTAAGCAGATTTTTGTCTTTTAGGTACTACGTAGTCTAATAAGAGTCTACTAAAAAGAAAACGAAATAAAAATATTATTATTCTCTTTCTCTTAAAAAAAGTAAAGCAGCATCTCGATATACCCATTTAAGGCACCAAAATACACAGTTATAAAGATTAAACTATGCAAAATGGTTCCTTCTATGAGTAGGTCGTATGACAGTACCTAAACAGTGTAAAGTGCACAATATCAAGACACAATGGGGCTGTATAAAAGAATTAGTACAAAATAATCAGGCATTTCATTGTACAGAAAATGAGTGTATATTATCAAAGAATTTTTGCTAAAGGCTCGTGATTCTTCTTTAAAACGAAGTAAACGTCTGTAACGGGGTAGTACAGTCAGTGCAAGAAATTCATGCCAATTTCTAAGCTTGCGATCATTTTGAGATATATACGGTTACATTTAATTAAGTGCAAATCTCTTAAGGGTGTAGTCTACTCTCAAAACTGAACAACTTTTGTTACAAACTTTTCTTCGAAATAAGAAACAAAAAATTTGGCCTCCTATATAGTGACACACTTTTTCAAAATTTTTGTCGATAATTTTACTGTCTATAATATTAGCAAACTCTTTTAGACATTAAATATACATATAAAAAACGAAGGAAAATACAATAGAATTGCCCTTGCGGTAGTAATACTAGTAATGTCTGCATGACAACCCTGTAAGAGGAGCTTATACTGTGTATAAGGAAAAGTAGTACTTTCCTTTAAACCGCATGTTTTTAGGTATAACAAAGTGTCTTGAACATGTTTAAAAATGTATAAAAAACATTTAAAATAAAGATGTACGAGCGGTAAGCCAACTTGCTCGTTTCGACAACCGGCGCCATTCGCCAACTCCCTCTATGCCTTCTTGCGTGTTAAGCCTACTTACGCCATTCGCCGACTGCGCGACTGCGCGGTCGGTAAACTATAGCTATAGTGTACACTCAAGTACGAAAACTTTTAGTTCTGAGCGCGACATAGCGCGTCGTTACAGTCATAGTCTAATAAAACATGGTCTTACATTCCCAGAGAAACACAAGCCTACGTCACTAGTATTGTCACTTTATTTCAATAATACGTTATGGGGTAAATTCAATCTCAGAAATATTTCTGAATAATTTTATAATTTAGATTTACGTGTGTATTAACTTGAACTTTACAACAACACTTAAATTGTATTTGTTAGTTAACAGTATCTTAAATGACTTACAAAAATAATCATAAGAGTGGGTAATTTTGGTAACCCACAAGCATGATGACGTAGGCTTGTGTTAGTCACGTCGTTCACGAGTCTCGGAATGGAATACCAGGCGGAGTATCTTATTATACCATGGTTACAGTCATGCCGCTCCCGTATCGGCTTATACAGCCATGAAAAATCTTGCCTCAGACACTGAATAAATCGTCTGTCACAGACGTATGAGGCCAATGATGATGACAGTCATATACAGCCGCTGTTGCATCGTTGAAGACCTTATTGCGCGTGGCGAAAGACCGGTGCATGCAAAGTTGACCGAGCGCTAATTGACTGTAAGTATATCATGCTGTGCTGCGGATGAACATTTTAAAAAAGCTTCAGCTTTTTTTATGCGTTTAAATTCCTTTATTGTACCTGTAGAACGAGTGGTTTGAAGGAAAGTATTACTTTTCCTTACACCCTGTACAGAAGGTTGGAAGGTTAATCATTGTACAAATTTTACAAAATACAAAGTTCTTACCAATGCAATGGTATACAGTTTTTGGGATTGTGCAAATACCAATAAATTACTTAAGTACCTAGGTATGTATATTTTGACGATCGATGTGGCATTTTGGTTGCGGACTCCTTCGACGCAAGAGTTCCAGATTTGATTCAGGTGCTTGAATGATGAATAATGCCCCTCGGATCCGACTGTTTTTTATAAATACATTTTACAAAAAACTGTCTGATCCGAGAACATATTTCTGCGTATGTCGATGATATCCTGAGAATCCTAGTGTAGTGGGGCTAAGATTGGGGGTTATGAATGTGTGTTTTTACCATTTTATTTTAATAAGAAGATTCACTGTAAAGAGCCTGAAAAGAAGTGAATAATAAACGATCAACATATAATATACTTATTCTAAAAACCATTATGAAGTAGTCGTAATACGAAGCTGGGACCAATTCCTATTTGGGATAAACGATGACAGCATTGTTGATCCCATACTCATGACATCACGAAATAGGTAATATTAAGAAATTGCAACCTTATCATATTTTAAGTATTGAACCGGGTCTATCGCGATAATATTTAGGTAAATATTTATAATTTACCTGTGTCCCGACGTTTCAGCACAGTTTCATGTGCTGTGGTCGCGGTTGCGATAGACCCGGTTCAAAAAAATGTGTAAAAACAATCGCGAGTGCTTCAAAACATCATATTTATTTCTCTTATCATGAGTTTTCTTCGCCGACTGTACAATATCGTCATTAAGCCCGCCGCATTACGCGCGCATTGTACAGCCGCCTTTGTCCGACATGACCTCTCCGGCTGAAAGGGTTCCCTCATCGCTACCAATTACTTGGGATAAACGATGTTACAGCATTGTTGGCGTACACAGAGCATGCTCCTCTAGTAAGAATGTCGGGGCAAAATTTGTTTTCTAAGGCTCTATCCGCACAGCGATTTTATTTTTCCTCGCTTTTTTGTAACACACTGAATCTTACACAGGTTTCCGAAAAATATCGCGATACGCGAATAAAATTCGCTGTGCGGACACAGTCTTAAGTAACTAACTTAGGTACTCTTCATAAGGCGGGATGCTGAAAAAAGTTTTGATAATCTATGTGGTACAGTGGTTGTGCAACATCCTTCGACGCAAAGTTCCAGATTCGAGTCAGGTACTTGAATGATGAGATGAATGTTGATTTTATAATGTAACCGGGTTTGGATGTATTTTATGCGTTAAATAAAACACCTCCAAACCTGAGAACATAATATTTCCGTGCTTGTTCATCCATGACGCCCCGTAAATCCTAGTGGAGGCTAAGAATGGAAGTCAACACAGAAAAGTAAATATTAAAGATGCCCATGATTAACGTATACCATCTGATCTGCATGAATTAACTGTATATTCTGAATGAACTCTTGGATTTTAAGATGTAACTGTATTTCAATGATTTCTTGTTTAATCAAACAATCGTTTGTTCAGTAAAGTTTTTGCTATTTTTAAACATTATTCGGTAGTCTTTGAACAAATAAAAGACACAATTTAAGGCAGTAGCGGTGGTGTAGCCCGAGGGCTAGCAGGCGGCAGTAACGGCAGTGGTACATCTTCATTATCACCGGTGTAACATTGTCCGTGAAGTAATTTGGGACAGGGAGACAACGCAGTACAAAGGCGCTAAATGACATATCTAATCTCTGTACTTTAGTCGTAGGTAGCTTTCTGAAAAGAGCTTCTGAATTTCTGAAAAGTGTTAGTATTACAATAGATGTAAATACCATTGTAAGGTAGTCATTAAACAAATAAAGAGCACAATTTAAGGCAGTAGCGATGGTGTATTACAAAACAAGGACACAATTTAAGGCAGGAGCGGTGGTGTAGCCCAAGGGCTAGCAGGTGGCTGTAAAGGCAGTGGTACATCTTCATTACCACCGGTGTAACATTCTCTGTGAAATAATTTGCGACAGGGAGACAACTCAGCACAAAGGCGGTACATTTATGACATACTCTCTGTACTTTATTCGTACCTTGATTATAAAAATATCTAAATTTCTGAAAAGAACTTCAAATTTCTGAAAAGTGTTAGTATTCCAATAGATGTATGTAGTTTCTTTGTCTGTCTGTAGTGGAATTCCCTAACTCCTCCGTAACCACGCAACGGATTTTGATGCAGTATTTTGTAATAGATAGAGTAATTCAAGAGAAAGGTTTATATGTATATCACATGTCAGAAATGCCTTTTTACCGCGGGAAAATGTGTTACAGCAGGTGAAACTGCTAACGGGCCACTAGTAAAGTATAAAAAGTAAGACTTTTATTACTAAAGTGGTAATATGTAACTACTATACCAAGTTAATTACATACATCTTACCAGTGCATCACACATTATTTCAAAAATCGTGTCTTCTATTTTATACCACTATTCGTAGCAACTATTCTGCTACGACGTAGCAGATCCGTAGTATTTTTCTCTACATGACTAACCGTAAGGAAACTGAACATCGGACTATCTATAGTGTATAGTACTTAACTTACCTGGTTATTTATTAATTTGATTGAGGATGGGAGATTGAAAGAACATAATAAGAGAATAGAACTAATTAAAAAAATGGAATAGAAGGCCACGCCATGTTTTTTTTTAATGAGGCTCTATCCTTTTATTTCGCGCGATTTTTTTTCGCGTTGTTGTAACAAACTGAATCTTATGCAAGATTCCGCATTGATGGAAAAAATATCGCTTGCTTTTTCATACAAAATAAATATCGCGCTAGAAAAAAGTCGCGGTGTGCGAATAAAATTCGCAGTGCGGACAGAGCCTAATAATTTTATTTTGTGCTTTTCACTGTGTTATCTTCTAGCTCTATAATAATATAATTTAGCTGATGTCATATGCATGTAATATAGAGTAATATGATACAAGGGGACTTAATATCTTCTATGAAAAGAAACAGGATCCCCTATCTCCCAATGACCTCGCCTTAACGCACCCGCCTCTAATTCAGTTAAGGCTCTATGTCCCTCGGACGTCGTTAACGGCCCGTTAAGACGCCGTTAGTTCACCTTAACAGTAATAGCGCCTACTAATTTATTCACCCAGCCAGCTTAATTTCATTCACAGCTATAATCATAAAGAAAATTAAGGCTAAGATCAGCAGTTGATTTTGGGATACTCCTGTAATGTACCTGTAGGTAAAGACGTTACAATATTTAGTTTGTTTTGTAGTATTAAGAGCGCCTTATTTAGTTTGTTTTGTAGTTTCGGAATTTCCTGTTTTCTTTTCGAATAATGCATGTAGAGCTATAATTATGTTTTATTAGATACTTAGTACTTTACGGCCGTGTGGTGCCGGCAGAGTAGAATAGCACCACCCCTTCTCTTCCCGTGGGGGTCGTAAGAGCCGACCGAGGGATTCATTCCGACCCAAGTCGATCAGGGTCCTGGAGAAGGAAAACTCCACACTTAAACCCGGAATGGGGTCTCCGTCAGGTGCGATTAACTCATATATATCGTGCGGCAGACTCCTGCAGCCAACCTGGCTCCGCACGTATCGACTCGTCGTTCCTGTGGAGTCAGCCAGGAAGGCCGAGAGGGTGGCGCAGGTCCTGGGCAGCCCTGCGTTTTCCATAATTGCGTCCCAGGCAACGCAGTGTCTGTGGAGAGGAAACTTCACCCGCGTCTCGCGGATAACAACACGGGAAGTGGCAGTGACCGGTTATAAGTCTGCACGTATGGGCGTAAGTGCGGGCGCCAGGGTCGCTTCCGTCAGTGGGAGGGTCCATCGTAGACCCACTGATCAGTTACCGCCCGCTCCAAGTTGGGCAGCCCCCGACCAATAAGGTACTGATCCGCCCCGGTGCTGGTTTGCTCTTTTAGGGTGTAGAGAGCACCAGCCTCAACTGGACAATCGGCGCCGTTACATTGTACACCTGCGACTAACAGGCATAAAAATACCACAAACCAACCCCGCTTATCCATGCGATTTGCAACATGGAATGTCCGTACTATGAGGACAGGCCTCCCTGACACCTGTGGAGGTTCTTCTACTGACGCACAAGATCTGCGTAAAACTGCCGTAATCGACGCCGAACTACACAGACTGAACATTGCTGTTTGTGCTTTACAAGAGACCAGACTCCTGACGAGGGTTCCTTGCGTGAGACACATTATACATTCTACTGGAAAGGAAAGGACAGTAGCGCTGTGCGCGAGTATGGTGTTGGCTTTGCCATACGCAACGACCTCTTAACATCTATAGAGGCTCCTTGCGGCATCTCGGAACGCATTATGTTGCTGCGATTAAATACGAACCATGGTTACGTATCACTGATTTCTGCTTACGCACCAACACTATCCGCAACAGATGAAGCCAAAACACAGTTTTATGACCAGCTCGACCAGACTCTACGCGGGTTAAAACCATCTGACCGCTTATATATTCTGGGCGACTTTAACGCTAGGGTCGGACAGGACAACATTGCTTGGCCAGATTGTATAGGTAACCACGGTATAGGAAGCTTAATGAAAACGGCCAACGTTTATTAGAGCTATGCTCTAAACACCTACTGTGTGTTACCAATACCTACTTTAAAGGCAAATCAACTCGCAAAGTGTCCTGGAAACATCCTCGTTCTGGACACTGGCATCAACTGGACCTTATCCTTACCAAAAAGAAAAATCTCCGCGAGACCCTGCACACGCGATCATTTCACAGCGCTGATTGTGACACAGATCACTCCCTGGTGGCATCACAAGTTGCTATAGCTCACAAAAAGATCCACTCATCCAAATTGCCTGGTAGGAAGAAGCTCGATCTTCCAAAAACCAGAGACGATGAGGTAGTCCAAAAGTACGAAGAGCTGGTACGCGACGAAGTTGCTACCTGGGATGTAGACGCTCCGATAGAGGAGGAATGGGGCAAAGTAAAGAAGCTACTTACAGAAGTAGCCGGTACGGTTTTCGGTCATCAGAAAGCCAAAAACCAGGACTGGTTCGCTGAAAATCTCGAACACATTACACCTCTGCTCGAGTCCAAACGACAAGCTGCGCTAAAACATCGCCTTAACCCATCCGAAAAGACGCGTATCGACCTATCGAATGCAAAATCAGCTTTACAACGCACATCACGGTACTTCGCAAATGCATACTGGACCGAGCTTTGTCAAAGCATTCAATCATGCGCTGATATGGGAAACTTTGGCGGTGTTTACGCTGGGATTAAAAAGGCCCTTGGTCCTTTTCCTAAAAAACAGCCCCCTTAAAGAAGCGGACGGCACTGTTATTACAGATGCTCAACGCCAACTCGAACGATGGGTAGAACATTATGTTGGTCTCTACTCAGAACCAGTGAACATAATGCCAGAAGCTGCAGATTGCATGCCAAAACTAGCTACCTGGACTGAGTTAGATGATCTTCCTACCATAAGGGAGTACCACAAGGCTGTTAAGCAGCTTAAAATTGGAAAATCACCTGGAAACGATGGTACCCACGCCGAAATTATCAGGCTCAAGTGCATATTACCCATCCTGCACAATCTGTTGTGTAAATGTTGGGAAGCGGGATATATACCACAGGATATGCGCGATGCTAACATCATTACCCTATACAAAGGCAAAGGTGACCGCGGTGACTGTAACTGTTATCGTGGAATATCCCTTTAAGTATAGTAGGTAAATTATTTGCTCGGTTAGTCTTAATAAGACTCCAGAAACTTGCTGATCGTGTATATCCCGAATCGCAATGTGGATTCCGCGCCCAACGTTCCACAACAGATATGATCTTTACACTTCGCCAACTGCAGGAAAAGTGTAGAGAGCAGAAAACACCTCTGTTTGTGGCGTTCGTCGACCTTAACAAAGCCTTCGATACCGTCAGCAGAGAAGGACTCTATACTGCACTTTTAAACATCGGGTGCCCTCCGAAACTACTAAGCCTCATTAAATCCTTCCACGAGGACATGAAAGGATCTGTTGTTTTTAACGGCAATACATCCGAGCCGTTCGAAATGCGTAGAGGTGTTCGCCAAGGCTGCGTGTTGGCTCCTACCCTGTTTGGTATTTTCTTCTCATTGCTTTTAAAGTTGCTTTCGGCGATGACCAACAGGGTATACACCTGCACACTAGGGCTGACGGGAAGCTGTACAATATCTCGCTTCTTAAGTCAAAGCGTAACCGCGATGACTTATTCGTCGATAGCTTTTGTTCGCTGACGATGCAGCCTTCGTTGCTAATTCTCAAAGTGAGCTTCAAGACATTGTTGATAAGTTTTCCCACGCGTGTTCTCTGTTCTCAATGTCCATTAATGCCAAAAACAGTAGTGCTAGCTCAAGGTGGAGAAACACCACGTATTTTGCTCGGTGGCGTTCCTTGAACATAGTTGACAAGTTTTGCTACTTGGGGTCGACTGTGTCGAACAATCTCACCCTCGATGCTGAGATCAATACTCGTATCGGCAAAGCGGCGACCATGTTCGGCAGGCTCAGTACAAGAGTATGGAATAATAAACACCTGACCACAAAAACCAAGATAATTGTTTACCAAACTTGCGTTCTAAGCATACTCTTGTATGGAGCTGAAACCTGGACTTCGTACGCAAAACAAGAACGTCGACTCAACACATTTCATATGCGCTGCGTAAGAAACATCTTGCATATAACTTGGCAGGACAGAGTCACAAACGAGCGAGTTCTAGAAATTGCACAGCTGCCTAGCTTTACCGCTTTGCTTAAGCAAAGACGATTGCGGTGGCTAGGGCATGTGTACCGCATGGAACCTTCGCGTCTACCGCGGCGTGTCCTGCTTGGCGCCGTAGCTAACGCCAAAAGAGGAGTTGGAAGACCGATGCTACGTTTCAAAGATTGCGCCAAACGGGACATGGCTGCGTTTGACATCGACCATCAAAGCTGGGAGAAGCTTGCTGAGAATAGGGATGTATGGAGAAAGCGTGTGTTTGATGGGCGTAAAGCTCACGATGATGCCTGGTTCGCTGGTCTCGCAAACAAAAGGCAAAAACGACATCTAAACATGCATGTGCCAGTCTCTAATTCCACCTTCGTTTGTAGAGCGTGCGGAAAGTCATGCCGCTCCCGTATCGGCTTATACAGCCATGAAAAATCTTGCCTCAGACACTGAATAAATCGTCTGTCATAGACGTATGAGGCCAATGATGATGACTTTAAGTTTTCGTCTATAATTATTTAAAAAAATAATTGTATTAAACTAGTAAATAAAACCGGTCGTAAAATTAAGCCAAATCCTTTGCAACACGATTTTGTGCTCAACAAAACGTGTTGTGCCGACCCCAACAAATTGGGATAAGGGCAGGAAGATGATGATGAATTGTATTAAACTAATTTTAAATGGCACCACCACACTTCTAACCAATACCATACATAATATACCTAAGTTATTTTTTGCTAACGCATGCGAGTCGTCGTCTATAATTCGCTACTTGACTGACAGGTTAATTAAGCTACTTTTTAAGATGACTGAAAACGATATTTTGTATGAGATTATAAAAATATGACGTAATATTTCAATATTTTGGATGGGGTCAAAACAAATCTTTTATGTAATTTTTTGATTTATAATTCTAACTTTTAATATTTTGTAAAGCGATGAATGAAGTCTGTAGTTTTTTTCGTCAATAGTTTTAAGCTTACAACTTTTATTTACGACCCAGTCAAGTAGCGAATTATATATATTCTTTATTGCAATATTAACATAGAAAAAATTACAATAAATTATGTCGCAAAGGCGAGCTTATCTCTAAAGAAGAGATCTCTTCCAGCCAACCCATGTGTCGTAAGAGAATTCATATACTTTGGGTATGTAGGCAATAACAAAAGGGGGGGAAAAAAGTCTGTTACAAATACTATAAAATACAAATCTACAATATACTTACATAAATAAATATTATAGATACACATAAACATACATAAATAATCAATACATCAAGGTAGTTGAGAAATAAAGTGCTCTTTTACTCTTTTCTTAAACGTGTGTACAGACGGACTTTCTTGAATAGTCTTAGGTAGATTATTCCATAGTTGCACAGCTCTCACGGAGAAGGAGTTGAAAAAGAATTTGGTATTCGCACGAGGACACACCAGCATCTTTGTGATACAGGCGCGCCTAGGGCGGGGATCTGGAGGAAGAAAATGGAAACGGGAGCGGAGGTAGTCAGATTCGGAAACATGGTCAAACTTACGAAGTCCAAATATGAATCTTATAGCCAGATTTTGTAGTCACTCAAGCTTATTGAGTAACTCTTCCGTCGCATCCAGATAACAGACATCAGCGTAGTCAAGAATGGGAAGAAGAAGAGATTGAGCAAGCATGATTTTAGTTTTGATAGGAAGAAAGTTTTGGAATCGCTTAAGAGAGTGGAAGGAGTAATGCATGTGTCTGCTCACATCGTTAATATGTGAAAGCCAAGATAAGTGGCAATCAAAAATTACACCTAAGTTTTTTCCCTTGTCAGTATAGGGGATGCATGTGCCAAGGGGAATATCGGCAGGGTCCAGCCTACTTCTCAGCCTACTACTCCCAATGATTAGAGCTTGTGACTTGCTAGGATTAACGAGGAGGCCAAAGTTTTTTGCCCATGTTTGTACTGCCAATAAATCTCTATTGATTACGTCAATAGCATCAGCTACTTCAAGTAATGAAAAGTGCCTATAAATTTGCAGGTCGTCCGCATACAAGTGGTAGGGAGAAGATAATACACGGGAGATATTATTGATAAAAATCGAAAAAAGCAACGGAGAGAGTACACCTCCTTGTGGGACACCAGCAGTTAAGTTACACCAATCCGATGAAGCATCGTTGGCTTTCACACACTGCTGGCGACCATGAAGGTAAGAATGAAACCAGTCAATCACTGAGGACGAAATGTTAATAGAGCGAAGGGATGCCAAAAGGATATCAAAGTCCACAGAGTTGAATGCACTGCTGAAATCCAAAAGAGTGACAACAGTAAGCTGTGTGTTGTCCATCGCCAGGCGTATATCTTCTGTGACATTCAGCAGTGCACCACCGGTTAGAAGTGGGGTGATGCTATTTCAAATCAGTACCACACGGAAACTTAACGAGGTGAATTTAATTATAGAAAATTAAATCCAAGAACGTGGAAGTAGATTTAACAAACTCCTGAACGGAGAGTGCTGGTTGATGTAAGATAATATTGTCAGGACCCGAGTTCTGAAGTTGAGTTAAGAAGGCTTTGGAGTTGTGATATGCAATCAGGGAAATGAGGAAGAGATTGTGAAATAAGCTGAAGCCTGGAACACAATTACTCAATTTGTTACTCGCAGTATAGTGTAAGTATTTGTCTATTTTGTCCCTTGGGAAGATGTTATTCATGCGTTCGCGTTATAGATTCTAGTAGCTTTAACATTGAAATTAACAGTTGTGAGATTCTAATTATGTTTTGAAAAAGAATGTAATGTAATATTAAATAAAAATATATTTTATGTTCCATTATGGTAGGCTTATAAACCAAGCGTCGCGACAACGACGTTGTCGCTGCGGTCTTGTAGAAAATCCCGACCACATCCCATACAAAACCTGAGCTTCTCAGCGCGCTGTCAACGTGACGGCGTCGTGCAACGACGCCACGACGCCGACGCGTGGTTTTTCTGGTTTCCCATACAAACCAGTCATTTGACAGCGACAACGACGCCGGCGCGACGCCCCGCGACGCTTGGAAAATAAGGGTACCATTAACATTACATATTATAATTAATTGAACATAAAATATAACTGGTAAAGTAGGCTCCGTATTCCGTAATTCTTACTATAGACTAGACATGTAGATACTGTAATAAAACTAGTTAGAATCCCATGAGGCGTAAACGAATAAGATTTTAGGTTTCGTTGTATTGGAAAATTGCCAATATCGAAGCATATGAGCACCATTTATTTTATAGGTTAATTTAATACATACGCACATCACGCATTATTCCCCTTGCGGGGTAGGCAGAGCTTTCATGGCCGTAAAAATTGTCGTTTTCGCTACGTTCGACAAATATTTGAGGGGCATTTTAAATATTTTCGTGTATTACAACACTAAAGTGACAGGTTGTCAGCCTGTCGCCTAAAATTGCAATACACATGAAACCCTCGAGTCCCTTAGTCGCTTCTTACGACCCCCACAGAAAAGAAATGGGGTGGTGCTATTCTAAGCTAGCATCGCAAGGCGATATGGGTTTACTTTGAATTGAATTCGGATACTACAATTTTTTACATTTTTACTGATACTATTGAAAGTAATGTGGGTAGGGTCCCGCGGGTACCAGCCTACGCTCCTATAGGCAAAGCCAAAGTAGTGTATTGGAGAAAAGCCAAACTCCATGTAGGGGAGATCGGAAGATCATCTTAACGATAACCGTATTCGATGCCAGTGAACCAAGCGAGATCCGACACCGGGCCTTTATATCAACTTTATAAGCTATCGATGTCAATTGTAACGATATTTTATTTCAGGGGAAAAGATACCACTGTGTTTGTTGTATTAAGGCCGCTATAGAGCTTTTCACGAAGCCCATACAATTTTCCCTGCCAGACCTCTCGAAGCGTCATTTTGCGAAAAACATGGGGATGTTTGAATATTTTTTACAGTGATATTATGAATAAAAATAAATATATTTTTCTGCAATTAGATTAAGTACATCTTCTTAAATAACATACATATTTTTTAAATCTTTACTACTGTTATTTTTTCATATAGAAGCCGTTATAATGGCGCATTATTTTGCAAAAAATCGTATATAAAAACGTGGTATTATTCTATATTTCTGAATAAAATTGTAAAATGTTCACTGTAGACTTTGTTCTCAAATATATACTCTATTTTTTTGTATAATTGATATGTTTTTACAGTGAACCAAAACTCTAAAACTCACGCTTGATTTGAGGTCTTTTCCTGAATTTTGGTTTTGTTGCTTTAGATATCGCTGATTGTAACAGGTTTAAAACTAAAATGTTAATATTTACATTGTACATTTTTTAGATGAAGATATGCTTGATTAAATGTTAAAGTAACATATTATTTTTACATAACGGTTTTCGAGAAACTCGCATGTTTATAAAGCCAATATTTGCAAATTTGCTAGAAAAAATTGAATGCGCTCTTATGTTTATATTTGACGGCATTTTCAAGATAGGTACATTCTATTGAAAATCGGTTCATAGGAAATAAACTAAAACTATAAACTGAAAATAAAAACCTAGGCAACGATACACAGAAAAGCTATCTTAAAATCATTATTTTTCTTTTGTTAGAATGTAATGTGGGTAGGGTCCCGCGGGCACCGGCCTACGCTCCTATAGGCAAAGCCAAAGTAGCGTATTGGAGAAAAGCCAAACTCCATGTAGGGGAGATCGCGAGATCATCTTTACGATAACCGTATTCGATGCCAGTGAACCAAGCGAGATCCGACACCGGGCCTTTATATCAACTCTGTACGCTATCGATGTCAATTGTAACGATATTTTATTTCAGGGGAAAAGATACCACTGTGTTTGTTGTATTAATAGGGATGTTGTTTATATTTTACTGTATTTTCAAAATAGGTATATTTAACAAAAATCGGTTAACCTACAGGACTTAAACTTAAACTATAAACTGAAAAAGAAAAGTTGTCTTAAAAGCTTTATTTTTCTTTTGTTAGAAAGTAATGTGGGTATGGTCCCGCGGATACCGGCCTACTCTCCTATAGGAAAAGCCAAAGTAGCGTATTGGAGAAAAGCCAAACTCCATGTAGGGGAGATCGCGAGATCATCTTTACGATAACCGTATTTGATGCCAGTGAACCAAGCGAGATCCGACACCGGGCCTTTATATCAACTCTATACGCTATCGATGTCAATTGTAACGATATTTTATTTTAGTGGAATGGAAACCACTGTATTTGTTTATTAATAGAGAAGTTTTTTTATATTTGACTGCATTTTCAAGATAGGTAGATACATTCTGATAAAAAACCGGTTTACCTACAAGACTTAGATTAAAACTATAGACTGAAAATATAAACCTAGGCAACGATACACAGAAAAGCTGTCTTGAAAACTTTATTTTTCTTTTGTTAGAATGTAATGTGAGTAGGATCCCGCGGGTACCGGCCTATACTCCTATAGGCAAAGCCAAAGTAGCGTATTGGAGAAAAGCCAAACTCCATGTAGGGTCGGGAGATCATCTTTACGATAACCATATTTGATGCCAGTGAACCAAGCGAGATCCGACACCGGGCCTTTATATCAACTCTGTACGCTATCGATGTCAACTGTAACGATATTTTATTTCAGGGGAAAAGATACCACTGTGTTTGTTGTATTAATAGGGAAGTTGCTTATATTTGACTGCATTTTCAAAATAGGTACATTATAACAAAAATCGGTTTACAGAACTTAAGCTAAAAACTATGGAAAAGCATATTTTCAACGCAAATCTAAAAAAGATTAGCGCAAAAATATTTTTTAAAAAGACACAAAACAGAACGACAAACCAATCCGCAACGAGGATTCTATTCTAATTTCAAATATTCGGAAGCTCGCCGAACGTTGCGGTGCATCCGAACGTGAACTCATTTGAATCGAGCACAGGAATCGAGTTTCCACATTCTAGGCGCGAAGTAAGTATTGGTGGGCGCCCAAAACAGAGAGACGGCTACAAAGAAACTGACACATCTACACGCCGTCGTTTAAGGTGGTTCGTTACGTCATACAAACGAAAAACTGCACTTCAGTAGGGTTACACATGAGCTGTAGAGTTTTTTTTTAAAGAAACTTTATTCTGAATGATGAAGGCAGACGTAAATTTGTCGCAAAACTACTTATAGTTAAAAGATAATCAGTATTTTCTGCACAATAAAATTAAACGTATTTATTGCAGCAGTAGCTCCATCTCTTTTCGTAAAGTGGCGACTCGCTTTTTACGGGGAAATCTGATGATTTAAAAATTCTTTTTAGTGTTTTGCGACAATCTTATATACCCACGGGACTCCCCATCAAGTTTTTTAAACCGACTCTTGTCTCCTTTACATACATAACTCCATTGAATTTTTGTATGGAAAACGGAACGCCTTAAGGGGGGAGCTCCTATGAAGCGAGCTGAAAACGAGCTACGTTTTCCTATATATTACATAATCTAGGACACGTCATTATCAGAAAAAAATTGAATTTTGTTCTACAAAATATGGGGAAAAGCTTCCTGAAACCCAAAAATCGAAGTTTATCCCAAAATAATAAGAAATAAAAATGTGAAGTTACCTCTATTTTTCACTGTTATCATGACCATGCTACCATATTGTACAAATGTTTTGCGTCAATGGTTATTGAAAATTATTAAACTTTATATGATTATTACTCACTATTCAATGTTGAACTCATCACAGATGCAACTTTTTGATAAACCTACACCATTATCAAGTAATCTTGCGACAAACTTACTGTTTCCGGATTCATTCCAAGGAATCAATGGTTGATAAAAGGTATTTGTTTTGATAAGTTTCCCCTGCAGTCAAAACTGACGTGGAATGGGTCATAGATAAACGTAATATGAGGCAGACCCACCAAACTGTTCATTTGTACCCATTTGCACCACATTTTGAGGAAATAATTCTATTATAGCAAGAAATTTGTCGTAACTTATTTTCCAACTTTTATTATGGCATTTTGCCCAATGATATGACAATTATGCCAATGTCAGTACTACTTTGATTTATTGGGGCGCAAGATAAAAACGAGGTAGGTAGTCGTACTAAAAAAACTTACAAATCAACCAATAAAACCGAAAGGAGGTCAAGTTACTCATGAAACTGAACAACTTTCCCCAAGAAACGTATGTCGAAAAATGAAAAATCATTTTTTAACTCCCATACAAATGCACTAGCCGAGCGATTTAGTTTGTATGGGAAGCCCATTTTTTTATATTTAGTCAAATGTTCTTGAGGGAAAGTTGTTCATTTTCATAGACTGGTTCACCCTTTAAAATATTGTTTGTAAAGAAGGCCTTGTATGCCACAAATGGAATGTCAATCATGTATAAACTTGCATTTATACCGTGATCACACATGCGACTTTTTGTCGCGCGACACACGTATTACTTGTTCCTTTGCACATGTGAAAGGGACTACAAATAAGTCGCCGGCCAAAGTCTCTTTAGTTTAAACGCGCGGTTACTGGTTACTGATAATTTTGGGAAGGTCGAATAGGGTTACGAATTTATTGAGTAGGTACCTTTGATGACGTTATGGTAGCCCTGAATCCTTGGTATAACCTGATTTATAATGGGACCCGAAATGGCAACATTATTGTTGACATCTTGCTCAAAAGACATGTAACATGAAAAAGACGCAAACAATAATGTTCCCATTTCGGGTCCCATTCTTCTATGAATCAGGTTGTAATACCGAAATATACCATAAATTGTATAAAGCAATGAATTCCCTTTATAAGGATACCTATTTCAAGACCAAAAATCACAGGATTATCCAAATAAAAATGGATTAAAACCTTCACAAAACCTTTGACAAAAAGCAAGCCATAGAAATCCCAAAGATTTAGAAATTTTCTCGGTTAGTTAAAAGTGAACGCCTATCTAGCTGCACAATACTCCGCACGTGCCGCATTAAATTTAATTAAGTTTAAATATTGAAGTGACCTCTTCTACCTACAAAACTGAACAACTTTTATAAGAAACAAAAATAATACTTTTACAACATTTTTATGTGTTTTTTCATATTTCGACCTTTGCTGTTCCTTATGCGCACCCTGCATTTTTGCTATCAGTTATGTATGTGCTAGTATCTCAACCTATGTTTTAATTGTTTTTTTCGTTTGCGAGATCTAGTCGCCGACACTTTGAACCTTCAAGAATAATATAGCGCTTATATGAGGTGAAATTTTACTAGTGACCGATAGCGAAAACTCAGAACCGGCTAGTGATAAGGAACAACTTTCCAAGGAAAATGGGTCGAAACTGTGAGTGCATTAAAAACTCCAATACATTGAACCTTTCTGTCAGAGTTTTTCAGCAGCAACTAGTAGGCCTCTGACATAGTTTTGTAAAAGGTGCCATTTAAGTAATCAATCATACTTATTCTGACAAAGACTTAAGTGCTTAAAGTGCCTTCTAAAGCACGAAACTATCTTTTTTCCGGATAATCAGGTGGTTTAGGTTGTAACCTAACCAAAGGCTGTTTTTTTACTGGTAAGTTTTAAATAACTGGACGCTGGCAAAAGTGTCTTCATATTATATGAATAAACTGATTGACCATAGTCGTCCATCAATAAAAAAAATCTTTTTGTCAAAGTTCGCGCGAAGTGCGTATAATGATAGGTACTGGCTACTTGCACTTTCGGAAAACTTTTTCTTCCAAGAGTTTCTTAGTAAAATGTAAGTATGATCGATCACAATATAAAGGTTTATTTTTGGATGAATTTATTCTTTTATTTTACTGAATGTGAAGAAATATCAAGCAAACTAACAGTTCAATGTAAGGACGTCATTATTTTATTATGAATATTGTTTGGATCACCATTCAACATGCAACGTTTTCTATACAATAACCTACAAAGAATAATCCGCAAATAGTTTGATATGCTGCTGATAGTACGTACCTACCTAAATTTTCTAAGATTGTTGGAATGGTGAGTGACACCTCTGTAAAACTACTCATTGACCAGCTCGGACACGACTTCCGAATCTATCTATATCTATACATCTAATAAAATCGTAACTGGTCGGGGTAACAGGAACCTCTTATAGATTTCAGAAAACACCTCTATACCGCGTTTTAGAAAACCTCATCTCCATAGAAAAGCGACATCTATTGAAAAATATTTTACCCCAAATCATTTGTTCGCGATAATCTTCGAAAATATAGTACGTGTGTACATTAGACTCTTTGTGGTGTGTAGCTACTAGCCCTGGTCAACACCTAGGATACTTTTTACCGCGGGAAAAACGCTTATTCCTACGTGAAATACGATTAAAATATTGTTCTGTGGCTGTCAAAAAGGAGAAACCTCTTTTCAAAACCTCTATATTTTTTATTGTTTTTGATTGATTTTGACAAATTGAAAAGACATCAGTTTTGACGTTCATTGCCAAACACCAGTTTTATTTACATGTCTTCATTGAAAGTATAGTAGTCTTTGCATGTCTTTATTTGATAAAAATATCGTATTGAAATACTTCGTTATGCAACAATAAATCCTGAATGTAAGTAAATTACACTCATTTATTAGAATAAGGCGCATGTGGATTGGCGAGAGCTGTGCAATATTTTACATGCACGCTGCTCCCCACTCCCTGGATGAAATTATCCGATTTTACGACAATCTGAATAGAATTTGGGATGATACCACTAATAAGCATCACACAGTTTATGATTATTTGCCATAACCCTATCAGCCACAACAGTCCGCCGCTGGACCTGAACCACCACACTTCGCTTGTAGCGCAGCTCAAGATGTTGCATTACAAGGAACGTTGCTGCCCGTTCTTTAGTTGCTTTTTACGACACTAACAGGTAGAATGGGGGTGATGCTATTCTATACAGGCATCACACGACACATTAATTTCTTATTTTTATGTGTACCTATCTTAAGATTATCTCTCTTTTTCAGAGAAATTCTTCCCTGTCTCATGGGCCTTACTTAGCCAAGTAAGAAGAGGCCATTGTAAGACTCAGTAGTCACGGAGGTAGTCAAGAGCTTCCTGGCAATGCGACACGTATTGAGTATTGCGGCTTTTTGTGAAGTGTGATAAAGGGGAGGACGGATTTTTAAAATTTTTTGGCTGTTATGTAGAGTTTTAGGAATAATACCAGTAGAGGATAATACTATTGGTACAATGTGAACCGTTTGAGCTCTCCACTGGGTTCTAATTTCGATTATGTGCAAATACGAAGCATGAATTTGCTGCTGCCCGTTCTTTAGTTGCTTTTTACGACACTAGCAGGTAGAATGGGGGTGATGCTATTCTATACAGGCATCACACGACACAATAATTTATTATTTTTATGTGTACCTATCTTAAGATTATCTCTCTTTTTCAGAGGAATTCTTCCCTGTCTAATGGGCCTTAGCCAAGTAAGGAGAGGCCATTGTAAGACTCAGTAGTCACGGAGGTAGTCAAGAGCTTCCTGGCAATGCGACACGTATTGAGTATTGCGGCTTTTTGTGAAGTGTGATAAAGGTGAGGATAGATTTTTAAGATTTTTTGGCTGTTATGTAGAGTTTTAGGAATAATACCAGTAGACGATAATACTATTGGTACAATGTGATCCGTTTGAGCTCTCCATTGGGTTCTATTTTCGATTATGTGCAAATACGAAGCACGAATTTGCTCCTGCCCGTTCTTTAGTTGCTTTTTACGTCACCAACAGGTAGAATGGGAATTATGCTATTCTAAATAGGCATCATAATAAATAAATAATAATAACTTAAGCTCAAAGAGTATGTAGAACCTAACGAGTACTAGACGCGTCTTCGATGTAGAGGAACCTAGCCTGTGGCAGGCTTGCAGATCGGAACTGGTAATTTCGGACAGCTGCATTTTGTCACCTATTACTTTTGCAATAATCTCAGTTAACCTTTCATCCTTGGTTTCAGCGACCCCATGGAACAAGAGGACCTTTGTTCTCAGGAGCAGGAGAAGCAGTGGCATTCTTGAGATGGATCTCAAACTGTCCCATGTGGAGTAGAGACACCCATGAGAGTAGAGGTCAAACTCCAAATATAATGAGAAGTGGTTGCAGTGATGAAATTCTTAATTACGGATAGTGATCATAAGCCACTTAATTACTTAGTGCTTTAATAATGTAAATACAAACGCAGTAAGTTTTATTTATTGATTAAAATATGTAGAGCTAAATTAGTGAGTATTATTGTCACGACTACCTACCTGTGTAGTACCATCTTTTGTGATTCATATTTCGTAGTGTTAGTAAGTAGGTACTTAAGCTACTTTTTCTTATTTAAAGAAAATTAATTAAGCATTACTTTTTTGTTAGTGTAGTAAGTAATTACTTTCTGTTTATTTTATTTCGGTATTAATGGAGTTGTACTAATTATATTGGTAATCCGGTTGCGTATACCTACTCGACAACCCCAAACAGAAGACCATGGCGCAGAAAAATTTGGAGAGCAGACCCCACCCCACCTTATGTGAGGCGGTGCAAAGAAGTCATTCTACCTGTAGTGTGAACCGATGGGAGGCTCAAACGAACGTAACGTCCGTTTCATCTGCCGTAGATCGTGCATGCATCTATCACTTCAAAACTTAGCGATGTATTTTGATGTTTAGAATGGTTGCACAGAAATGTCTTGATCAACATCGATGATAGATAAGTTATGATAACTTTTATTAGCTCTGGACTGTTGGCACACAAGCATCCCTTGGCGAGACGAAGTTCGCGGGCACCAGCTAGTATTATTTAAATTTCGAACCTTCCGGTAGAGGAGGGGGCGGTAGGAGCCTTAAGCGCGATCTGGAACCGTTTCGAACCGGCTACTAGCGAGTGTCAACAGCATTCGGTGCGGGTGGACGGCAAAATTGTAAATATTTTTGTATAGTATGTTATAGTGGACGTTTGATATAATGTAAGTAATGTACCTACCTAAGTATGTTCGACCCAGGTACTGCATATTAAAAATTCAGAAAAAGAAAGTATCAACCCTAGAGTGTAGGCATAAATGATCGGAAGAAGGGGCGAGCTGTCCTTCTGTAAAATCTCTATTTTGTATTCTAGGCTTGTGCTTGCGAGCGGCGCGCTGGCTGGAAAATGGGCAGGACGCGCGTAAACCAGCCGAAATACGACCAGCACCGGATAAAAGCATGCACGTTGCACGCCCGGATGTTTAGGCGTGTTCCCGCTTTGCACTTGCTTTTTTTAATAATTGACTTGAAATCAAAAGATACTGTCGTTTGACCTTGGTTTATTAAAGGTCAACATTTTTTTTAAATCGATATACTTAGTTTTTAATGTAAATCGTGAATCGTACTACGACAACTAATCTGAAATGTCGATTCTAAGTATTCTTATTTCAAATATTCGCAAGCTAACCGAACTGAACTAATTTGAATCGTGTGTATCTATCTAGCGGGGTCCCCAGAGGTATAATGATGAAATATATAAAAATGAACAGGCATTTCAATGTACTTTACGACTTTGATAATGAAATCCAATGTACCTCATTCCTTTTTGAAAAAAAACCAAAAAACTACGTGATCTGGCTAGCGGGGTACTTTTTCATTTCAAAACAAATATAAATTATAATTAGGTATACAGTTTGATTTGCCTTCCAATGTACCCCCCAAAACAGGTTTTAAATCTTAAAAAAGTTTGTTATTTTATGTGAAATACCACAACAAAAGATTTCTCTATCCAGCGGGCTACTTTTTATATTTACCACGTACAGACTTGAGAAATATACCATTTGGTTGCATTTTCAATGTACCCCTCAGTTTTGCTAAGTTTTATTTATAAAAGCATTGAATAATTGTAAAATATCTAAAAACAGATCTGTAAGATCAGCAAAAAACATTCAATGTTTATTTATTCATTTATTATTTTATAATATCGACTTTTACCCATCTTGGGTAATTCTGCCAGTGTCAGTAATCAACGTATTACAAAACAACCAATGAATGTCTCATACAAAATGGAGTTAATTTTGTATGGGAGGTCCAATTTTTTTTTCATATTTCGACCCATATTCCATGGGGAAAGTTGTTCAGTTTTACGAGTACCTTGACCTACTTTAAGCTTTATTAGAATAGAATAGAAGAATAGAATAAAACTTTATTCAGTGACCAGATTACAACAGGTAGGTACAGTCAATATACTTATAGTAAGTTAACAAATTACAGTCTGTACTAAGTAAAAGTAAAAAAAACAGTGACAGTAACATACAGAACTTTTTGAGAATTATTATTTGGGACACTGAAAAGGCACTTCGTTCAGCATATGCTACAACAGTAATTTAATTACTGAGTAGCGCTGGTCTACCACGAAGCCTAAAAATGGGTAGGCACACTGACAACAACATTATTGGCTTTATTGGTTGTTTTGTGTGTGATGCCGGCTTAGAATAGCATCACCCCAATTCTACCCGTGGGTGTCGTAAAAAGCGACTAAGGGATAATTATCCAGGGAATGGGCAGCAGCGTTTCCTGTGAATTAAACATCTTGCACTGCGCTCGCCAATCCGCCTGCCAAGCGTGGTGAGTATGGCAATACCCCCCTATACGGGGGAGGCCCATGTCCAGCAGTGGACTGTTGTGGCTGTTAAGGTAAGGTAAGGTTGTTTTGTAACACGCAGTATAAGATTCCAGCGCTGCTGCGCCGGACGAGTGATGGCTCTAGCAGGGAGATAATAGTGTCTTCTGCAGGCGCTAGGAACATCCTCTTGATCTATCCGGAAATGTCTTGTTAACTCTTTAATTGAAATTCTTAATTCAATGTTTACACTTAGAGTCCAGCAAAAAAGAGTAGAAATTACATAAAATGGAACTACAAAATTTTCATACTAAATATTGTTACCATTCATAGCCAATGTTGCCATTTAATTTTTAAATTTCATACATAGTGGCGCCCTCATTTTTTGTCTACTCTTTTTTGCTGCACTGTAGGGTAGACGTACTTCACTGCTTTTAATACAATTTAAGTTAATCATTGAATATCCGAGTAAAATAAAATAAACAATTTGATTTGAAAATACGTCTGCCATTGACGGATAAAAGAAAATGTTTATGAGAAGTAAAAGAAAAATACCAGTGCAATGGTTAGGGTTGCCACTTTTTTTTTCATGGTGGTCCATTCAGGACAGGCGACGATAAAAGACTGTACTGCCTTGCCTAGCTTTACAAAAACTTTTGTTAAACATAAAACGGAAGAAATTATAAAAAAAACTGTAAAAGATGAAGGAAGTCTAGGTCAAAGCGCAGAGATTAGACTTAAATCTGAAACTGAGCATCGACATAGATGTTAGCATTAAAGTTAGGGATAAAATCAGAAAATAGTTAAGTGTTATTATAAAAATACTAGCTTTTTACCCATGGCTTCACCCGCGTGCTCGTAGGGGATTAACAAAGTATTTTGTTTGAGCAGCAAGTGTACCAGCTGCATTGTGATGTATTTCTCTCTCCCTCTACCTACGTCTTATTCCGACGTTATCCCAGGGCGTCCAACGACTCCAGAGTATACGACGCTATCCCGCTCCCTCAAGGTCATCCGTTACCTCCAGGGCGTACGACGCTACACTAGGGCATCCACCTAGTCCCCCCTGCCCCACCTAGCTTTTTTGTTAACTATGTCAGCTCATTTATTTATTCGGTTAGTTAGTAGTAGTAGCAGTTTTGGGGTCAACCGACCTAATAATATTTTCGTTTGAACCCTTGTAACCTCTAACTTGGACATTGGCAAAATTGTCCTTTCCTGACAGAGGCCACTTTTAACAACAACACTGCAACTTTTTTGCAAGCCATACCGACATGCCTCAGAGTTTTTTAGTACAGGGGGTTACATCTACAAGCATGATAAAAAATATTGTAAATCAGGTAGTAAATCACTTAGGTGATCATTGATATGGTAAATTTGTGTGAAAGTCAACTATGTTTCTCACTTTCATTTCAAATTCCTTGCTAAAATTGGTTGACATTTGAACACACACATAACCATAATGGAGTTTTACGTTTGTACAGCATCCTGTATAAGGCATTAAGTATCGTTTTTTCAAAATATTTTTGCATTAGGATATTATCTCACATCAAACTTAGCAAAACTGAGGGGTACATTGAAAATGCAACCAAATGATATATTTCTCAAGTCTGTACGTGGTAAATATAAAAAGTAGCCCGCTGGATAGAGAAATCTTTTGTCGTGGTATTTCGCGTAAAATAACAAACTTTTTTAAGATTTAAAACCTGTTTTGGGGGGTACATTGGAAGGCGAATCAAACTGTATAATTATAATTTATATTTGTTTTGAAATGAAAAAGTAGCCCGCTAGCCAGATCACGTAGTTTTTTGAGTTTTTTTCAAAAAGGAGTGAGGTACATTGGATTTCATTATCAAAGTCGTGAAGTACATTGAAAAGCCTATTCATTTTCATATATTTCATCATTATACCTCTGGGGACCCCGCTAGATAGATACACACATTTGAATCGAGTTTCCACATTTTAGGCGCACTGGCTGGAAAATGGGCAGGACGCGCGTAAACCAGCCGAAATACGACCAGCACCGGATAAAAGCATGCACGTTGCACGCTCGCTCGCACGCCCGGATGTTTAGGCGTGTTCCCGCTTTGCACTTGATTTTTTAATAATTGACTAGGAATCAAAGATACAACCGTTTGACCTTGGTTTATTAAAGGTCAACATTTTTAATTAATTCAAATAGTTTTATTTTTAATGTAAATCGTGAATCGTTCTACGACAACTAATCTGAAACGTTGATTCTAAGTATTCTAGTTTCAAATATTCGGAATTGAACCGAAATGTAGATATTTAAATCGAGTTTCCACATTCCAGGTGCGGTGCTGCGGCGCACTGGGTGGAAAATGGGCAGGACGCGCGTAAACCAGCCGAAATACGACCAGCACCGGATAAAAGCATGCACGTTGCACGCCCGGATGTTTTGGTGTGTTCCCGCTTACCATTTCCTTTTTTGATTTAAGAATAGAAATAAATAAAATATTTGAATTGAATATGACTTCTTTATGGTTCTTGAATGCAAACTCGGAAAAACCATGAACCAAACGTCTTCTTCCTATTTATCATTTGAATCGATACACGATTATGTGTAATGTACGTATTTGACACCTTTGAAACTCTATAACTATGTACAAAATACACTCATACTTGAAATTCAAAGTAATTTGAGATTGGAATTTTGTTTGTACTAGGAAGGCACTAGGAATTTGTCATGCATGACCACAGATTTCAAAATGGTGTGAAATTTTCTAAATTCATTCAGATAGGTTTAACGTTTGGCTGCCGGAAATGCTACTCAATGTCAAATGTATGGAAGCTCTGAGCAAGGGTAGTTTTTCTATATAAGCACTGCCCCGAGAATGGTGAACATTCTCCCTAGACAGCTTTCATCCGAGCCCTCCCCTAGACACAGAAAAAGAAAAGAAAACATTGAAAGGGAACATTCCGCGGGAAACCCGTGTGTAGCTGGGTAGTTCTCGGTCCGCTGCACCGCGAGTGCTGTCAGTCTCACCGGACTGCAATCCAACCTTCCGGTAGCGTTTGCGACACATCACATTAATACCTATACGTGCACTAAGGGTGAGAATCCACCAGAGCTGTGCGAGTAAAATGTGTCGTACGAGAATGTGTAGCTGTGCTGTGGAAATGTGTAGGGGTTTCCACCAGAGCTGTGCGAGTAAAATGTGTCGTACGAGGATGCGTAGCGGAGCTGTCAAAATGCGCATTAATGTGCGGAGCGAGGATGCGTTGCGAAGCTGTGAAATGTGTGAGCGAGGGGGAATGCGATGTAGTGGAAACCTCGCAACATATTCCTAGCAGCACATTTCTCGCAACACATTCCTCGCTACACATTCGCCGCAACCCATCCTTCGCACACATTTCTCGCTTGTTTTGTATGTAGAATGGCCTCGCTTCGCTCAACCCTATTCCACCAGAGCTGAGCTAAGCGAGGCTAGGAAAATGAAGTGATTCTATTGGTGGATTTTTTCCTCGCACACCGCTTAGCTACCTCGCACAGCTCTGGTGGATTCTCACCCTAATTCATTTACAACGAGCAATTATTGTGTATTTATTTGTTTTTGTTTATACTCAGGATCTCGGAAATTGCTTCAACGATTTTCATGTAATTTCGCTTGAAGTGATTTTTAAGGATGAAAAATCGATCTCGATTGAATGAATATACTTTTTAAAAGCGATTCCTTTTGCACTATTTTGTGACTTGTTTCTAAAGTAACAACGCAAATACGTGGAACGGGAACATCCCGCGGGAAACCCGTGTGTAGCTGGGTAGTTCTCGGTCCGCCGCACCGCGAGTGCTGTCAGTTTCACCGGACTGCTATCCAACCTGCACGTCACATTAGTTTACGCGCACTCAAATATTAAATAATGAATCACTCGAGCAATATTTTTCTTTCATTAACTGACGAAAAAATAAAAGAGAAGGAGGTTCTCAATTCGTTGCGAAATTTTATTATTTGTGTGTATTTGCCTATACGCAATGCCATGCTCTGTTAAATATTTATTCTATCCAAGATTCTCTCCATTACGTTTTTTTCTTTTTATGCTTGCGTCTAAGGTTCCTGTATTGTTTAGTTAAAATTTATTAATTAAGGTGGTTCGTTACGTCATACAAACGAAAAACTGCACTTCAGTCGGGTTACACATGAGGTGTACAGTTTCTTTTTAAAGAAACTTTATTCTGAATGATGAAGGCACACGTAAATTTGTCGCAAAACTACTTATAATTAAAAGATAATCAGTATTTTCTGCACAATAAAATTAAACGTATTTATTGCAGCAGTAGCTCCATCTATTTTCGTAAAGTGGCGACTCGCTTTTTACGGGGAAATCTGGTGATTTAAAAATTCTTTTTAGTGTTTTGCGACAATCTTATATACCCACGGGACTCCCCATCAAGTTTTTTAAACCGACTCTTGTCTCCTTTACATACATAACTCCATTGAACTTTTGTATGGAAAACGGAACGCCTTAAGAAGTAAAAATATGATTGATAAGAAATAAATGAAAAGTTAGAGTAGGTATAGCCCGACAAGTTCGTGCGCGACCTTCCCTAGGGGTGACAGACGTTGGGAGGGGAGATGTCAGCGGGTAACGGGAGGTGTAGCGGGGAAGGGAGACGCGCACATCCGCGCCGCACATCATATTAAAATGACGTTCTTCCTCGCCTCCCCACCGTCTGTACCCCGCAGGGAGGTCGCGCACGAACTTGTCGGACTATAGTGATGTAGGTATACGATAAAAACAACATACAGTTTAACGTTGAACCATTTGGAATTTCTGAGTGTTTGTCGATTCCACCTGATCATGTCACGAGTAGTAAGATTTCCTTACGCACGTGACTATGTTTCGTAACTCTATTTGCCAGCAGACGTGTTTAGCGATTTTTATCTATATTCGCGATTGCGCCCTCTCTAGGTACGCATGTATCGCACTAAGAGAACTAGACTTTCTGCTTCTCTGAAGCCAATCTAAACTATAGAAGATTTTATTTCTTCTTCGTTCGAATCTCAGGAGATAGGATAATTGAAAGTTGGTACAAAAATAGTACAATGGAATAGTTAGCGTCGCAGGTAGTTAGGGTACAAAAACATTACAACGGAATAGCGTCGCTGTTAGTGGCGATTTAGGCGCTTTCTCCACAGGCAAGATTTAAGACATGAGACGGACACGTAAGACGTACGAAAAATACCTCCTCCTAAAAATACTTACCTTCCAAATTCACGATCAGCTGACTGACTTTGTGTGGAAGACATAATTTTTTTTCGTTTATCACCATATGTTTTATGGGGAAATTTATTCAGTTTCATGGTCTGAACACACCTGCTAATTTTTCGTTACACCGCCCCGCCCCTTACACCCCTTATAAACCTTCCTCTTGAATCACTGTATTAAAATCCGATTTGTGGTTTAGGAGGAGATAGCAAATTCCACGACAGACAGACAGGGAAACGCGAAAATACACTTTTTTTTATACTTTTTTGTAGGAAACAAAAGAGACGCCGTCTACAGAACTGAGACGGGCGTCCCATTGATGGCGGCCAACGATCACTTGTCTATTATATTACGTCTCGCGTCACATCATCGTATCATCTGTGAAGATAGTCGCTTAAACTAGGACTGCTGGGAGCATGTAAGAAACGAAATGTGCTAGAAACTGTCAGTTACATGACAGGCTCCAGATCGCACGAGTAGAGAAAACCCTTGGGCATGCACGTGACCGTATTACGTCACTCTACACGCGGGACTTTTACGTAAGGGTTGTTTATAGGTAATTTTCCTAAATCATGTCATTGTAGACATAAATAACTGGTTATGAATACTGTAAACGATTTTGGTTAAGTCAGTCAACACTAGCGTCGGTTCTTAGCTCATACTAAGCTCATGCTAAGTATAAATTGAAACATGTTTCCGTTTTTTTCTACTTGTATAAAAAAATGTGACATTATAGCGTAAGCAGCCTCATGATTTACCACTTAGCTAAGGCCTGTGAGAAAGGGAAGAATTCCTCTGAAAAGAGAATAACTTTAAAATAATAATCATATTATGTGATTTCAAAATGTTGAATAATATGATGAAAAATAAAACAACCGTATTGTGTTTTTGCAGAGTATTTTTTCTCTCTAATAACATATTTTACTCTTAAATGTATGTGTCACAGGACAGGTAAAAATTAATGTTGACTACGAAGTTAACCAAAAGTAACCGTTGACCGGACATGAGTAGTAAGCATTTCATACTATGATATGATGACCATGTTCCTAAAAAATTTGCTGGTTTTTTCTTCCTCCCGTTGACGACAGCAAGACTAAGAAGATATTCCTTGCCTTTCACATATTTTCACCAAGTGTATAAGTATTAAGTAAAGGAATAAGTATTTTTCCTGTCTTGCATTGTGATAGATGAGCTGGATCTAAGTGAAGTGATGAACCTATCACTTCCATAAGATAAAAAAGTAAAGATGTATACCGGGAGTAACGGAAAGGGTATAACAAGCCGAAAGGAGGTCAAGGTACTCATGAAACTGAACAACTTTCGCTATGGAACATGTAAATCAATCAACTGATTGGCAATTTTGTATGGGAGGCCCAATTTTTTTTTTAGTATTTCGGCCTATGTTCCATAGGGAAAGTTGTTCAGTTTCATGAGTACCTTGATCTCCTTTCGGCTTGTTATACCCTTTCTGTTACTCCCTGTATTATGTACACAATATGTATATTCCTTGTCCGTAGCAATTTAAACAATACAAACATAAACCATAGCTGCACACAGTTAGGTAAAAAAAAGTAATAGACAGTGTATAATTTTCGATACGATGTGTGTGACGTTGCAAAACAATGTTTATTTTTTTAATTAGTAAAGATAAAGTAAAACAAAAGTCTTTTACCAAAAAATATTGTATTGTAAGTTTACAATACAATTTTCAATAAAAGATTGGCATTGTTTTGATATTTGGTTACAGATAATAATAATAATTAAACAACAAATACTTATAAGAAATTCACATAAAAGGGAAAAGTGAAATAAGTGTAACACATAAAATATATTTTATTAAAATTCCATAAAAAACCGAAGTGGCGATGTTGTCTGTTCTGAAATCGTTTATAAAAAAAGATGATGATGAAGAGATAAAAGATGTGTACAACAAAAAAAACAACAAAGTTTGCTCTTATCAACGTATACATATTATATAAGCCAGATACGTATTTTAACAAGATAGCGGCCAAAAAGGCGCAAACTCCATAGAGGAGACGTGAGATGGCATCTGTCAAACGAGTGTTAGTGAGTGATAAGTGATAACTTGGTGAAAACGTATGGAAAAGAAAGTGATAATAAGCTACACACGTGAGACGCGCATCACATCGATTATTTTGTGACGTGATTTCTTAGAAGTAACTTTATCACTTAGAAGTTAATCTTAAAGTTAATTCATAAAAAATCAAAGTAAATTAGTTTTATCTTCCTGTGAGAGTATCTACTTTATTTATTACTTTGCTTGTATGTTTTATGTGCAATAAAGAATATTGTTATGTTATGTTATGTTATCTACCAGACGAAGGCTCTGAGGTGAGATGAGAGATGTGAAACAAGTTTTGACACATTATACATTATGTATGAACACATTTTGGTGGTATCTTATAAATCTTATAATAAACTTCCTCTATAGGGTGAAATTTCACTAGTAACCGTAACGAAAACTCAAAACCGGCTAGTGATTAGAAACAAATTTCCCCAAGGAACATAGGCCGAAATAAAAAAATAAAGATAAAGGCCTCTCATAGAAACTAAAATCAGCTGATCGGCAATTTTGTATAGATCTCCAATTATTTACGTATTTTATTCAACCTATATTCCTTGGGGAAAGTTGTTCCTTATGACCAGCCCATCCTGCAGTTACGTTATCGGTCACTAGTAAAATTACATACTATACAGGGTATTAATTTAAATGCGTGCCTTAGCTTAAGGGTAGGTTAAGGATCAATAAAGGATGCCTTAAAAATATTGAAAAAACGGTGGACTATTTTCTTATCTCAGCCGAAATTTTATAAAAAAAAAATATCAGCTAAGACTCGTATAAACTCAAAGATGATTAGACAATTATACTTGTCTTGGCACTCTCTAAAAAATGTCAAAAAGTTCATTGTTTCATAAAAAATAAGAACATTTCCAAATTTTCAGAAAAATATATTTCTGGCAAGATTTTTCTAAATATTTTCTACGGTATTCTTTACCGATAATTAACCCATCCTTAAGCGCATTTAAATTAACATCCTGTATAAGAGTGTGATCATCATGATCAACTTTCATTTCTGACAAAATAAAAAATTACAAAAAAAATAATATGTAGTCACCGAAGTTACCCGAAGAAAGTGGCGCGAAACCCACTACGATGTTATCTCACCATGAATGGATTAAACAAAGATCCCAGCACTGATTGTAAACAAAGTTACCTGTTGATGTGCCACGAGGGGGGGTTTATGGCGTCCGTAATCTATGGGGTCGTTGAATCTTACTGCTTGCTTGCCGCCTTTGGAGATTGTTGCTAGCGATCTTATCAATAAAAGTCACCGTGAGAAAAATACTTGGAAAAACATTTAACAAAAATACTCACGTCATACTTATAATTTTTGTTTGAAGTCACGATGCGTTGATTTAAACGTACCTACCACTGTTGTGGTGGCCCAAAAACCTGCGATGCACCTTTGAAAATTCTGCTAAAGTGGACTAAATACCTACCTGCAACTTACCTTTAATCCAGAGCCGACACATTTATCACCAAAGCTCACAATCCGCCGCGTTCGTCACCAATCAGCTGCTTTTTCCCACGCACTTCACCGCGATAAAGCTCGTAGCGCTGAAACACAGATGAAATTTTACAAACTGCACAATTCACCAACACCAATATTGCCAAAAAGTTCCAAAAACACTGTAAAGTAACAAATAATAAGCACCTGATTGCAAACTTGGTTGATATTTATGTTTCTTGTTGATAGGAGCGCAACAGGATCGTTCAGTGCTTGCTGTGAACTTGTACTAGATGCCTAGAGCCCGTGCAAGTACTAGGTCTGTAATTCAGCTGTACTGTTGCTGTACTGCACCGGGAAGTATTGCTCGGTCACTTAAATCATGACTCCATGTCATGCGCATTGATGGTATCGCAAGGGCCGCCCGGGCCCGGCGCCCGGCCGCCCTGCAATCGGATGCAATATGCGCTGAGTTTGTGTGCAAGCCAGGTACCTGTTGCGTTGTCACTTCCGCACCGACGCTCCGGCTGTTTTCTCGAATCTTCATTATCTTGTCGCTTGTAGGGTTGAACAATGCTAGGGTTTCAGTGGAAGATTAAGTTACGAATAGCTAATTTGGCTGAGCAGGAGGACAAGATGCTTCACCTAAAGCAAAATGAACTTCTTAGATACACCTAGGAAATACTTATGTTTTAATTAAAGTATACTTTTTAAATAATTGTTTATTTAATTAGATATTTTAATTTAATATGAAATGTAAATATTGAAACCGCCAACGTATTTTGTCTACAAATAAGGTTCCGTACATACCCCTTACAATAGTTACGCACAATAATTTTTGTCTCTTCTTTGAGATAGGATAACATAAGATAAAGTTGAAAAACATCTTAAGTACAACCCTGTAACCCGACTCGGAAGACAAATCAAATCTATTACAACATCAATATTCATTTTAAAGTTGTCGAGTAGTACTTTATCTGTGTGTGCGTGAGGACAGGTGTGCCCGGGCAAGCTGCCTGGGCTCGAGCTGGTAACCATGGCAACGCGGGGCCGCCCGAACACCTCGTCAAGGCTTACGCCACAGCCTGAACCATATTTAGTGCTTCCAGGAACTACGGGAGTGTGTGCGTGGCTGCAGGGCTGTAAGCTGAGCTACCCAGCCAGGGGTGGCAGTGGGAGATTTGCACTGCGTACTAACACCACAAATTAGGGAAAGGGCGCACGGGCACCTTTACCAGATGGCTCACTCAGTACTATAGTTTGACAACTTCGTGCACGACCTTCCTGCGGGGTACAGACGGTCGGGGGGCGTGAAAGCACGTCATTTTAATATGACGAAGCGCGCGTCACCTTTCCCCGCTACACCTCCCGCTACCCGCTGACATCTCCCCCCCCCCAAACGTCTGTCACCCCTAGGGAAGGTCGCGCACGAACTTGCCGGACTATAGCGCCGATTTTGACGCTTTCTGAATTTAACTGAAAATAACCGGAATCTCAGTGGAAGTCAAGGTAACTCAGAAGGTGGTTGACATGAACGTCATATTTATTGGATTTAGAATTGGCACAGAATCATATGACGTTCTTTGTCAGATTTTGCCGTTTTTATATTATTTACTTTACTTCTTAAATTTTGCCAGTAGCAAACCCTGGTTATCAAATGTAACAAATGCCAATCGCGAAAATCCAAAATACGGCCGAGTGAACTTTCTGTAAACTCTCTATTTTGTGGTACTACCCAGCCAGGGGTGGCAGCGGGAGATATTTGCACTGCGTACTAACACGGCACTAACTGAATTAGCAGTTTCATGGAACCGTATCAGCGCCCCTATTCAGCCGA
This sequence comes from Phthorimaea operculella, assembly GCA_024500475.1. Classification (NCBI taxonomy): domain Eukaryota; kingdom Metazoa; phylum Arthropoda; class Insecta; order Lepidoptera; family Gelechiidae; genus Phthorimaea; species Phthorimaea operculella. The sequence continues at coordinate 99,665 of JANFCV010000419.1, read as the reverse complement.
TTTGCCGGCACGCGAGACAATGGATTCGTTTGCTTCACTTGTTGCAGATTACAGCATTGTTGGGAGAAGTATTCATACGATATGTGGGAAAGGTTTGTCTCTGATTAAGTTCAGAACAGTAATATTGCGATGTTTTTAGTTACATTTTTAATATTGGAGTAGATGATAATAACATCGCTGATATTTATTGACTATCTTTATCCAGACTGCAGTTAAAGCAGGGAAAACAGCGTGCGGGGCGCCTTTACATATGGCTCACTTAGTACTGTTCGAAACTTCGTGGGCGATCTTCCTGCGGGGTAGACGTAATTTTTATATGACGCGCGACGCGGATGCTCACGTGTCCCTTCCTCGCTACACCTCCCACTTCCCCCATCTTGGATACCTCCGCTAGCTCCACCATCGTCTGTCACCTCTAGGGAAGGTCGCGCACGAAATTGTCGGACTATAGCGATTTTGCTGTTTTGATATTCTTCTGCTTTGAGATTTTTGATTCCTTCCGCAATTCAGAAAACCTTCTGTAACCTCTCAATTTTGTGGTTAAAGTATCTTAGAAAAAGAATACATAAGGGTGAATATCGACAACTGCGTTTTTTGTCTCATTTCGGAGGATTTTTTATTTTTTCCGTGTTTTGGAACTTTTTTTGCATAATGGTAATCTATATGGTGATTTATTTTAACTGTGGAAAAATGCTAGCAATATCTTAATCAGAAGCTGAGATATTCGAGTTTGAATTTTGAAAAAGGCACCGAAATGAAAACAGTCCTCCGAAATGATAATAAGTGTGCACCGAAATGAAAAAAGTCCTCCGAAATGATAATAAGTGTGCACCGAAATGATAATTGTCCACCGAAATAATAATAAGTGTGCGCCGAAATGAAATATGTCCATCGAAATGAAGTGGTCAAGTGCGAGTCTCTCTAGGCAGGCAGTGTTCTGTTTCTGTATGGTAGTTCTCAATGCGATTGGATTTAACCAATAGTCAAAAATAAGCCTGTATGGGAAGGGATTAGCGAAGAACCAACGTAGTGGGTGCAGCAAAGTGGAACGAGTGTGGAACTGGTGACCACAGCAGAGTAGGATGAATGAGGAACCGGTGTCTTCAGCAGAGTGGGACGAGTGAGGAACTGGTGACTACAGCAAAGTGGGACGAGTGAGAAACCGGTGACTACAGCCGAGTGGGACGGGTGAGGAACAGGTGACTACAGCCGAGTGGGACTAGTTAAGAACTGGTGACTACAGCAGAGTGAGACGAGTGAAGAACTGGTGACTACAGCCGTGTAGGACGAGTGAGGAACCGGTGACTACAGCCGAGTGGGACGAGTAAGGATCTGGTGACTACAGCAGAATGAGACGAATGAGGAACCGGTGACTACAGAAGAGTGGGACGAGTGAAGAACTAGTGACTACAGCAGAGTGAGACGAGTGAAGAACTGGTGACTACAGCAGATTAAGACAAATGAGGAACCGGTGACTACAGCCGAGTAGGACGAGTGAGCAATTGGTGACTACAGCAAAGTGGGACGAGTGAGGAACCGGTGTCTTCAGCAGAGTGGGACGAGTGAGGAATCAGCAGTTGTAGCTGAGTGGGATGAGTGAGGGTGTTGGAGGTAGGTAGTAGATAGGTAGTAGGTAGGCAGTAGGTAGGTAGTAGAGTAAGGAGGTAGTAGGTAGATGGGCATGCGCGATCTCTAACACACCTACCTACTGGTAAGTAGATGGGTACGTGGCATGCGCGCTCTCTAACACACCTACCTACTGGTAAGTAGATGGGTACGCAGCATGCACGTTCTCTAACACACCTACCTACTGGTGGGTAGATGGGTACGTGGCATGCGCGCTCTCTAACACACCTACCTACTAGTAAGTAGATAGGTACGCGGTATGGGCGCTCTCTAACACACCTACCTACTAGTAGGTAGATGGGAACGCGGCATTCGCGCTCTCTAACAGACCTACCTACTAGTAGGTAGATGGGTACGCGGCATGCGCGCTCTCTAACACACTTACCTACTAGTAGGTAAATGGGTACGCGGCATGCGCGCTCTCTAACATACCTACCTACTAGTAGGTAGATGGATACGCGGCATGCGCGCTCTCTAACACACCTACTTACTGGTAGGTAGATGGGTACGCGGCATGCGCGCTCTCTAACACACTTACCTACTGGTTGGTAGATGGGTACGCGGCATGCGCGCTCTCTAACACACCTACCTATTAGTAGGTAGGTAGGTCTCTAACTTACCTACTGACCAGATAGTACGAAGGGGGTAGGTATAGCTATGTTTTTATTGTGTGGGCAGTTTACATTTGTATAGCGAGGTTTTCATAGTAGTTTCATAATTTAACAAACCCTACCTTCGAATTCCACAAGGAACCCTAAGGCAACGAGCCTTTCCAAATTTCCGTGGGGTGTTATCATTTCTGAGGGGTGATATAGACATTTCAGTCCACCGAATCCTCCGAAATGAGAACGCAGAAATGAAAATAGAACAGTAAATTTCAACAATTATAGTGAAATCAATAGCACTCAAGTCAAACAGTTCCTAAAGCACATAAACACAGTAATTTTGAGACAAAAGGAATGAGCAATACAAGAGTTAAAAAAGGCGCCGAAATGATGAAAAAAATGTCGCCACTCCACAGGAATGAAATATTTTCGTTAATGGCGGAAAAACGAAGTGACATAGCTCTCTTGAATCTGCACCGAGCTTTAGAGAGGGACTAATAAAAGGTGTCGAAGGGCAAGCGGAGTGCGTAAGCGCAGGAAGTGAGGAGCTATTCTGCCATAAGTTTTTACCCTCCGGAATGAAAGGACTTCGTCGGACACATATATTCAGGTCTCTCAAACGTAGTACATTATAGCTAAAGAGATGAGTGATACTTATATCGATTCATTGGTTCACTATTATCAAAAAATAACTGTAATTTCATGTCTTTATGAGACCACTTTAGCGTTACAGGGTATCTAATAACCAAAAATGTAATCCGGACACCCCACCGCGATGAAAAAATGGCACTTTAATATTTTTTTTATGTGACTTATAGCTTTTCAAATTAAATTATATTTATGTACAAGGTACTTCACGACATCTTCTACCCAAAAAAAAATTGCATCAGAATATATCTACACGATACACCCTCGTTATCAGCCCGGACACTAAATTTTTGGGCTTGGGATATTCACCCATAAAATAAAAGCACGTCCAAGATATTTTTACAAAATACGTTTTACGTTCGGTAGAAGGTTGCCGTAAATGAAGGTGCCGTAGACATTTGCTACGGCGCTACGGCGGCGGCGTAGTACTCGTATCCGTAGTACAGCAACTTTTTAAAACTGTGCTCATTTTCGCATTTTGCATTAAGTCAGGTCCTGCTTGAAGAAAAAGCAGTTGATATAAAGAAAGGTCATACGATGGATAGAGCTTTAAGAATATAAGCCAGTACTGAAAAGCCTGAAAAGCCTCAGTCAGGCTAGCTACGTGCGTATAGGTAAACTTCTTTATCTACTTTCAGAGTAACATAAAACTAATTAACACAAAGGGAACTTGTGTGATCGCAGTACAAACCTGCCTGGTGCCTACTTACCGGGCGGCCCGGGCGAGCTGAGCTCTGCTCGTTTCCATAGCGACACGGGAACATGCGCGCACAAAACCAAAACAAGGGTGCTCCGTGCCGGCTCCAATTTTCACCCGTATTTGATTTGCTCTCCATAAACTAGTAGGAAAAGCTGCATAATTTTCGGTGCACATCCTGTAAGTTGGTGAGAGCTGTCTGGTATCGGAGCTTGATCGATCCAGCCCGGGACCTGAATGGATCGAGCCGGGATTCTTTGTTGTCCCAGCGGGTTGGTACTTGTTGGGACGCATTTGATTAATTGGGAATGTGAGGCCTATGTGATTTGTCGCTATTGTAATTTGTGACAAGGCAGTAATTTTTTTAGCATAGGTACTTATGGTTACTTTTGTAGGTATTTATTTCATTCCACACAGAACAAAAAGCGATCACAAAGAACTTCAAATTATCATTAAAGATTTAAGATCTAAAAACATGGAGATCCATGTTTTTAGAGACTATAAATTAATAAAATACATTTTTAATATGATCTTTTCAGTAGCTTCATAAGAACCTAAAAAACATAATCGAGTTTGCGATAGTGTCTCGCGGTCGCGGTACTCTCTCTCTAATTAAATTGACTCTTGACCCCCATCTGATTACTCTTTCTTGCGAAGATAGCTTTGTATATTTCCTTTAAAGAATGTACCTAGATAAGATTTAAGATTCTCGATCGATTACAGTCTTTTAGTAAAGAGCCTATGTAATTATATCACCTACCATGTTATGACATAAGTATTTTATATAAATGACCAGAAAAAAATCTCAAGTGCTTTAAAGTACCCAATATAAGGTCAAAATCTGCAATTACGAGGGAATAAAAAGTTGTCTAAAACGTCTTTGGACCAGCTAATTAGTAGCTGAGATTGGTTCTTTACCTAAAGGCGTACAACATTATTAAATGCATGCAAATCAAGATGAAAGTCCTTGTACTCTGGTAAGGATCTTGTTAGTGGCAGCTTAGCTCCTAGCTCGCGGCCTGATCAGGAATGAAAGCAAACGAGCTCTTTGTAAACACAAGTTGAGATGTACTAGCATAAAATGGGTTAGTTGATAGAAGGATACACAAGATATTGCGATTTCTGACGGCCAGCAAGGAAATGAAATGACGACTGCATCTTGCTACAGCAATGCGGCAAAGTGTATGGCTACATGCGGCTTCATTGTTTTTTCAGCCGTCCGAGAAAATTCTTTAATTTCGTACGGCGCGTTAAAAAGTAGTATCCGCACTAGTTATTTAGAATCCAAATCCAGAAAATATCTTTCAACAAGCTATACCACCCATAGATATCACATCAGCAGGCCTGGTAGCACGAGACGGCAATATACAGGTCAGTGTTACTGCCTCAAATAAGTTTTTTGCTTTAATACCTCTTTTCCTGCATATTAAATGCATGTACAACCTCATCCTTGAATAAGGATCTTGTTAGTGACTGCTTAGCTCGCTGCCTGATCGGGAATGAAAGCAAACGGGCTCTTTGTTAAGACGGTAAAGAGACGAGATATGCAAGCATGAACTGGGTTGCTTATAAAATATTTCCGTTTACCACTAATTTATCATAGTTAGTACCTATCTACTTACAATGATATACAATTAGCCGGTAAGATTAAATAATGACCTTTGATACCTATAACGGAAATTCTCAATGTTTTTCAGTCGTAACTTAGGCAGATAATATAGGTTACATATTCAATTTGAGTATTAATGTTGTACTAATGTTGTGAATTTTATTATACATAGACAACGTTTAGAAAATACAATGAAGCTATCTGATATTGGTTCTACCATATATTTTTTACCAAAAGTATTTTGCTTGCAAGGCTTTAAACACAAAGTCAGTATTGGCTTGCACCAATCCAGAGAGCCGGCTTCAAGGAAACGACGCGAATACTCACACAGACATCCACACGTCGTCGTTTCCGCACAATCTCGAACCGGTTCGAACCGGCTAGTGTCGAGTGTCAACAGAGTTCGGTGCAGGCGGACAGCAAAATTACGACTTGCAAGTGCCAATATTTTAAATTATGTACAGACCTAATTATGTTTGACCCAGGTACGGCATATTAAAAATTAAGAAAAAGAAAGTAGCAACGCATGGCATAAATGATCGGAAGAGGGGGCGAGTTGTCCTTCTGCAAATTCTCTATTTTGTGCTTTAAACGTACATACGTGCTACATATACTTTCACTACACGTTTATATGTGCTGTTCCTACTGTTCGTGAAAAGGCGATTTTTCATTCATGCTCGAGTCACCCTAAGCTGGCTAAAGCTTAGATTTTTCTCTAGCTAGCTCATTCAGTCGCTACCGCTACTTCTAACATTTTCTTTTAAAAAGAGAACGCGCTTAAACAAAATGGCCGCTAAGCAGATTAACAACTGACGACGGTATTCTCTTGCTTAAGGGTGAGAATCCACCAGAGCTGTGCGAGGTAGCGAGGCGGTGAGCGAGGAAAAAATCCACCAATAGAATCACTTCATTTTCCTAGCCTCGCTCAGCTCAGCTCTGGTGGAATAGGGTTGAGCGAAGCGAGGCCATTCTACATACAAAACAAGCGAGAAATGTGTGCGAGGAACGTGTTGCGAGGAATGTGTAGCGAGGAATGCGTTGCGAGGAATGCGTTGCGAGAAATGTGTTGCGAGGTTTCCACTACATCGCATTCCCCCCGCTCACACATTTCACAGCTTCGCAACGCATCCTCGCTCCGCACATTAATGCGCATTTTCACAGCTCCGCTACGCATCCTCGTACGGCACATTTTACTCGCACAGCTTTGGTGGAAACCCCTACACATTTCCACAGCACAGCTACGCATCCTCGTACGACACATTTTCCTCGCACAGCTCTGGTGGATTCTCACCCTAACGATGGGATTTGATTAAGAGGATGAGGAAACTTAAACTGCCTACAAGAAGTTTTTCCCTATTTAAGTTTTTAAGAAACTGGCCAAGAGTGTTTAAGAGTACTTTATCTTTCATGCCTACCTTACTTTTTAGTATTACCTAGTATAAAAAACCATTATGTTACTTTTGGTTATCTATTTAAGTTGTTTTATAACTCTTGAGTATTGTCGTTTAGGTATCTAACAATTATATTTTTAAAATACCTACATTTCAAAACGTTTTGATGAAACATTGAACCTTCTTATTGTCCTCTGTCCTTTATAAAAGGTTCCAAATCGTTTGACTTTTTATAAAGTAGTTAATTACGGTTTCATTCCTTTAGTTTGATTAACATTGTATGACAAACGGACAAAACCTGAAGTTTTCGAGAATTGCGGAACTTTTCTTAATTTCAGTGATGTTTATCATTATATTACAAAGTTTTGTAAGTGCAGTAATTGATGCTACATTGTGTTTGCTTTTTATAACAAAGAAGCTTTGGCGATTTAGTGGCTTTTTTACTGTTTTACTATCCTTACTCCTATTCATCTATCTATCTATTTTATAAAAGGATGAAAGTACATAACTAATAAGAAAAAACTGAATTGTTATAAAACACAGTAGGCACTACAAACTACCAACATAATTTAAATTCTTCAATGTTATTAAACTAATATCTTTAGTAGGTATGATCCTTGCATGAGTCGACTTGGTGTCCCACTCGAAGAAGAAGAAGCAGATATTAAAGGTAAAAAAACATTAATTATACTTTAATTTGTCTGTTGATTGTCCTGTGAAAATCACTTCATCAGTGGCGAAGAGCAATTTGGCTTATACAAACAGCGTCTAGAGTTACAAGAGGGTCTTTCCTCTACAATCAGAATATTTCACTTTTGTATTTAAAAAGGAGGCTGAGGAGGGACGCTTCAAAGCTCCAATTCTAATTCTAATTCCAAATGATTTGTACTTTGCCAGTGACGATACGGGTTATTCTGTACTGTAACGTTTTCATTAGGTATAAAATACGCACCGATGTCGTGTGGGTACAAATCCTTTTCTTTTTGATAAATGACAGTGTGTGACCAGTATGTGACTAGGCCAGTGACGAAAACTAACTTCATCTCAACTAAAGTTTCACATGAAACATTGTTATTGAAATAATCAGCGTGAGCGAAAAGAGAAATAAAATAATTTCTTCTTTTTTGAAGAATATTAATTTAAATGCAGTAAATATTATGATTGCTATCTAAATCATATCAAACTTGTGTTAATAAACCAATAAAGTCTAATTGGCGTTATCCTAAAAATTAGAGTACCTATTTTGATTTTTAGACAGTCAGCGACCATTTAAACTGATTTAAAAGTACCTTATTTGACCATCATGCTATTTTTTTTAAGTTATTTTCACTTGTTTCATGATAGTCATACCACTTTATACCTTTACCTTTACAGCCTCAACAGTCCACTGCTGGACATGGGCCTCCCCGTATTGGGGGAGTATTGCCATACTCACCACGCTTGGCAGGCGAATTGGCGAGCGCAGTGCAAGATGTTTAATTCACAGGGAACGCTGCAGCCCATTCCCTGGATCCCTCAGTCGCTTTTTACGACACCCACGGTTAGAATTGGGGTGATGCTATTCTAAGCCGGCATCACACGGCCGGTACCACTTTATATCGTTGCAGAATTTCCCACGCCAGATCGGTTACCTGCTCGGCGGATATCCTTCTTTCGTAATTGGTTAATCTGTAGAAGCGCTGCTTTAAATTATTGATCACGGCGAAATGGCGGCTCAGTCAATTTGCATCAAGATGTTGTTCGCATTAAGTTAAGCGACGGATTAGGAGGTTATTAATATTCCTTTTGGAGTGTTCCGTCATTTTAAACTGGATCATGTTTTATTGCAGATTTATGTCAATTAATCAATATACAACTCAGAGAGTTGCTTAGTAAGAATTATAAGAATCAAGTGCAAGTATTCGTAGTAGAATTCTACGTTACCCCAAGGCTATCCTACGATCTTTTTGGACGATTGTCTTTTTGAACTGGAAAAGTACGGAGAATTTAAGTTCTACTTACCTACATCTGTTTTTGACCTAATGGGTCAGAACAGATAGGTACAGTGTGCCACGACAATATTTGCCAATACATGCTAAGATTTTTGTTGTCACTGAGTTGAGCATCGTTTATTCGTGCGGCCGATAGACATTTCAGAGATTATTTTGTCCCGGTCAGACGAAGGATGTTTGACGCTGTGTCCCCGTTCTGAGCCATATTTATATTTGCGGCACTGTAGCCAATCGATTTTCCAGAGATTATTTTGTAAAAAGTCCCGGCCAGACCAAGGACGTTTTGTCCCCGTGCTGAGTTGCTGACCCATATTTATTTTTGCGGCTCTGTAGCCGATAGACCATTCAGAGATTATTTTGTAAAAAGTCCCGTTCAGACGAAGGACGTTTGACGCTGTGCCCGGCGACGCGCGAGTTGCCTCTTATCGGATGGGCACACGCGTTACATGGGCGACCGCTCACAAACGTTGCAAGAGCCCTTAAAAGGTTTTCGTGCAATTACCATAATATATTGGCTTTAACCAAATTCTACGGTAAACTACTAGAGATGTTCCAGTAGAGGTTCTACTTATCGCCAGTTTTTTCATGTAGGTAGTTACTAAGAAAAACCAATATAACTGATCGCTTAGCGGTTGATGTTCTGGCGATAGTACAAAAACTAGAGAAAAGTACATACTTACGCCCATGAGAAGTTTTGTGCCACGTTTCTAACACATCCTATATGTCACCGTCTAGCAGTTCAAAGCTCAAGTCGTCTCGAAGCTCGCTCGGCTGGAGAGCGCCCGAGTGTCAACGCTGAGCCTTCCCGCGCGCCGGTGAGCCCACGCCCCGGAGCTCCCGCTGAAAATTTCCAACAGACATCCCGAAATGAATTTCAATTTGTTACCGAGATGTTTTCACGCTACGATGGCTCTTGGCATTCACTATGTTCGCCGTAATGTGAGAATGAGTCATGCGAGCCACAATTTCCAGCGTTTTCTCTCTTGAAATGTACCTCTGTGTGAGTTTGAAACTTCGTTTAATAACGTTAATTACTAGGAACTACGTCCTATTTGTACGGTGACTCAAAGGACGTTGGAATCGTAGATATTATTCGCTTCTACATAGCTCTACTTATATTTACACATCTGTTTCAATTGAAACGTTTCCTTTGATTTACATTTACACAGCATAAAGGCTCTCGTAGTGCAATATATCTGGCAGTAAATTGAAATATTCCGAGGTTATTTCCCTGTGCTAAGGGTTGAAATATTGCGGCAGTAAGTGTATCTGGAGCATGCAGGCAACCTTCCAGGAACGACGTCTTTTGTAAAGATCGTGGCAGGTACCTACGTGAAGCGCGAGGAATACCTACGTATAGGTAAATACCTACCCAAGCTAGGGCAGATATAGGTAGATATTATATTCACAGTCCTACTACTATAGCATTTTATGGAAGTCGTGTAGAGTACTTTTAGAAAGCTTAAAGAGCTCAACGAACTATCAATATCCGGCATTTCATAAATTGACTTTTTGAATAAAATAATCAAAAAGCGGAGGTCATTTACAAAAATCATCAAAACTTGTAGGTGAAGAAAATGTGGTTAATGCAGTAGTTACCTATTAATAATATAGTTCTTACGTACCGTGTTTCGGTCCCATATGAGTACTTACTAACAAGTAGACATGAGAGAAGATGTTTCAAACTTGCGCAAGCAAGGTTTATGGGTTGTTCGCTGCTGGTCTTAGTAAAGCTGCATGCGCTGAAAAACTTAGCCAGCAGCTCCCGTGCCGTGCATGCGCAGGGATTTATAAACTTTCCGACAGCTCCGATGGAAATTTGTGAACCCGGCGCTTTTGTTTCTGGCTTGTAAAACTACTCCGGCGAACCAAGTAGTGAGGTTGACTTGACGTTGCGTTGCCAGTCGTTATAATTTGTGTTTTATGCATGAATTTTAAATGTACACACTGTGCAGTTTGTCTTCTCAGTGTCCCACGCGATAATAATAATCATGAGTACTGGGTTATTCTGGCTCCGCAGTAAAGCTGCATGCGCTGAAAAACTTCCCCAGCAGCTCCCGTGCCGTGCATGGGCAGGGATTTATAAACTTTCCGACAGCTCCGATGGAAATTTGTGAACTAGGGATCGGCGCTTTTGTTCCTGGCTTTTAAAACTTCTCTTATGAACCAGCAGGGAAGCTGACTCTACGTTGCATTGCCAGTCGTTATAATTAGAGTTTTATGCATGAATTTGAAATGAGCTAACTGTGCAGTCTGCCTACTCGGTGTCCTACGCGATATAATCATGAGTACTAAGAAGTGGGTTGTTCGCTGCTGGTTCCACAGTAAAGCTACTTACATTTGCTGAAAAACTTCCCCAGCAGCTCCCGCGCCGTGCATGCGCAGGGATTTATAAACTTTCCGACAGCTCCGATGGAAATTTGTGAACCCGGCGCTTTTGTTCCTGGCTTGTAAAACTACTGCAGCGAACCAAGCAGTGAAGTGAAGCTGACTCACTCAACGTTGCGTTGCCAGTCCTTACATATTGTGTTTTATGCATGAATTTGAAATGTGCACACTGTGCAGTTTGCCTACTCGGTGTCCCACGCGATAATATCATGAGTACCTACTGGGTTGTTCGCTGCTGCTCGTAGTAAAGCTGCATGCGCTGAAAAACTTCCCCAGCAGCTCCCGTGCCTAGCATGGGCAAGGATTTATAAACTTTCCGACAGCTCCGATGGCAATTTGTGAACCCGGCGCTTTTGTTCCTGGCTTGTAAAATAACTCTGGCGAACTAAGCAGGGAAGCTGACTGGACGTTGCGTTGCCAGTCATTATAATTTGTTTTATACATGAATTTGAAATGTACACACTGTGCAGTTTGCCTACTCAGTGTCCCACGTGATAATATAATCATGAGTACTGTACTGAGTACTGGGTTATTCTGGCTCCGCAGTAAAGCTGCATGCGCTGAAAAACTTCACCTCAGCATCTCGCGTGCCGTGTAGGTATGGGCAGGGATTTATAAACTTTCCGACAGCTCTGATGGAAATTTGTGAACCCATCACAGTTCCTGGCTTGTAAAACTACTCCTGTGAACCAGCAGTGAAGCTGACTTGACGTTGCGTTACCAGTCGTTATAATTTGTGTTTTATGCATGAATTTGAAATGAGCACGCTGTGCAGTTTGCCTACTCGGTATCCCACGTGATATTATAATCATGAGTACTTTACTGAGTACTGGGTTGTTCGCTGCTGGTTCCGCAGTAAAGCTGCATGCGCTGAAAATCTTCCCCAGCAGCTCTGATTTATAAACTTTCCGACAGCTCCGATGGAAATTTGTGAGCCCGGCGCTTTTGCTCCTGGCTTGTAAAACTACTCCTGTGAACCAGCAGGGAAGCTGACTCGACGTTGCATTCCTAGTCGTTATAATTTGTGTTTTACGCATGAATTTGAAATGTGCACTTTATTTGGAACACACCGTAGAACGTCCTCCTTCCTATATGTATAGAGAGCGTGCACAGGGCGCCTAGTACTGACTTCCAGATTACCCATGATTTATGTTTATATTTGTTAAATTCAACGCCACACGAGTTGGCAACACTCGATAAGTTCACTATACTAGTATATCTGTAAGTTTGGATTAAGGTCGCGAAGAGTTGTAGCAAGTTCTAGTCCTCTAGTTTATTTATCAGCCCGCTAGTAGCGGGTGCTAGTTGGCGCGGTTCGGATCTAATCTATAGATTTGGCAGCTATCTGTGGTCTGCCGACGTGACCGCCATCCTAACTTGGAACCTCATCCGTTTTAGGAAGGTGCACTTGTTTCGGATCAATTTGGATGTGCTCCAAAGGAATATCTTACACGTTTTATGCTCTACGCTTACGTGCCCAGGCCGTTCCCGAATAGGCTGCGTTTATGAAGAGAAGTTGCTGCATTTAGATTGGGAGTTTAAATCTATTACAATCTAAGATTTCGTATTAATTAATTTAACGTAAGAAAATATACTCATTTGTAGTCGTACTTTATCCTCATGTGTCTCAATTGAAGCTTTCCGCCGTTGCATAGATACCACATCTGCTGGCATTGTACGAGTACGTCTACATATCGATGCACCGTAGCTACACTTCAATTAGCGTCCAAAAGCTAAATTGGAAGCGTCCATTTCATAATAGTACTAAATCCGCAACCAGACAGTCAGTGTTCCATCCATCCACAGCGGTCTTTGATCACAATTTGTCCCCCCTGGCGATATTAATCAATCCCATGTAACACGTATTTCATTTGGGGCTTTGGGTGACAAGCGGCCGATACCTGAACCGCCGCCGGTGGTCATACATCCACATTGGTTGTGATTGAGAGAGATCCTACACAGACTTACACAGATAATGTGTAGGCTAGGTGGTGTTTTGTCACTGGCTTGAAAACTGTGGACTAAATCCTTGACACTGTTTAATAGGAATATGGGCTGTTACTTGGGCGCCCCCACCGATACTTACTTTGAGCTGTTAGCTGTGTCCGCACAGACAAAATTATGCAAAGTGATACGAAAACAGGAGCTTCTGCTTCGATCGATCCATCAACGTGCTAATTCCTGTACAAATTAATGTGAATGGGCCACACGCTTGTTTTTTAAATAATCTGAGAATCAATTAGACACTCAATTATCCAGTGCGAAATAAATTCCATCAAAAAAATAACTTTCTAAAAATCGGTTTTAACTAGTAGCCAGTAGTCGACCAAACTTGCCAAATTACTACTTAGTCTGTACCAAATGTATTTTTATTCAACTCACAAGACAGCTCGAAAAATATTTTCGTCCGGAACCGCGGGCAATCATGGAAATGTCCAAACTTTGGGAATATTTTTTAAGTTTTACATCTGATGGTAAGTTGTTCGGTGTTCAAAACTACTGCGAAAGCTGCAGATTGCGGCCCCAGCTGCGCCTTTTATCTGCGGGTGACAAACATCGAGGACAGGGACAGGACAGATCCCTGTGTGAGGCCGAATATTCACGGATTTTCTGGTTGATATTTAGTTTAGCACATTTGTTTTTGCCTAGTTGACATTTCTTTTTCCCTCGACGAGTAGGTAGCGTACTAAAGAAAAATCACAGTAAATAGTAAAATGAAAATTTATTTCATAAATGAAAGAACTTATAAAAATCATTTTTAAAAAGCGAAGTAGCAAATTTTTCCTCTTAAACCTACCTACCCTCTTTGAAAAGAAAAGTATTTAGCGACTTTAATTTCAAAAGACTAAAAATCCTATTACGTTCGTCATCTATTCAGAATGTTTGATGAAAAGAGCGCTTTTATAAATAAGACTGTAGCTGTAGTATCACGGAGGGCGATATCTTTTAAGCTGGAGGGTAATTCTTCAAGTTATCTGGAGCTTGAGAGACATTTACTAGCTCCAGTCAGATGCTAGATAATAACTTCTCGCGCGTTTAAAGACTCGCTAGCTTTTGTAAAAAAGGAATGTGCCTTGTAAAAGGGCAAAAGTATAAAGTAAAACATTTCACAAACGTAGTAGTTAATATGCAGTAGGTACAGTAGATAGAAAGGTAACTTATCCAAATTCTGTCTATCAATTTTATATGATGATTGACCAAACATTTGTAAAATAAATAATCCATTTAGATTTAGAGAGACGTGAAATGTGCGCACCTAATTTGATCAGCTGCCAATGGCACAAAAAATAAGCAACGGAAAACGCGTACAAAGCAGAAAAAATAAACTTAGCTGCCTTTTTCGTAGCTCCACGGTCCTCTTTGAGTATCAGCTTGCTTGTTTTGTCTCGCGATGAAATTAAAATCTAGAGTGCGTCCTCAGGGGCCCCTCGCCAATTTCCACAGAGCCCTGGCCGGCGAGCGGACCCTCTTTTTTGGCTTTTGTGTGTCCACCAGTTCTTTTTTATTATAAAATTGCAGGAAAGTTGGGGTTCAGCGACCTGTTATGGTTATGGGTGAGGTAGTGATTTATCTCAGTTAAACTGAGCTAGATAATAATGATGTGGTGATTATTAAGAACCATTTCATAGAGTGTACTTTATTTATTTTATAACCCTCCATTAATTTAAATGGAACATTGGATGTTAGTACCAATGTATCACATCACATGTTATTTTAATCAGCATACGTCATATCATTATCACGCTGAAGTATCTATCAGTTTAAAAATATCAAATATTTTTTATTAGTGATATTGGCAGTAAGCAATTTTTCTACTTGAAGAGATCTGAATAAAAAACGTACAGAATAAGCTTTACTCGTCCTTCGTTAAGGATGCCCCGCCCCTTGCCTCTGTGTAGGCGTCTTTGCAGATGAAAACTAATTTAATTTTAATTTGATTTTCTTGCATATTTACATAAAAAGCTTGGTATTTTCTTGCAAAGAGTCTGGCTTATAAATTCCTAGCTACATAGCCTTCGAGAAATTTCTGCGCTGAAGAATATGAAATCGTTCTAAACATTGTTAGAAGAAAGGTCAGGTTGCGAGATTCTTGGAAAGGCAAAGTGACCTGATTCTTTGTTGATAGAAGCAATATAACTGAACGATTTTTCTGCGCAGGTTAAATTCCAAGACTAAATAAGAAGGACGAAGTAGGCAAATAGGTAGCTGAAAATAAAATAAATTTAATAGGTACCAAAGATTAATTTGAAGATTTTCTGTAAAAGGTTATCTGTTTATACAGGGAGTAACAGAAAGGGTATAACAAGCCGAAAGGAGGTCAAGGTACTCATGAAACTGAACAACTTTCCCCATGGAAGATGGGACAAAAATTTTAAAAAAAATCGGACCTCTCATACAAAATCGCCGATCAGCTAATTGATTTACTATGGGAGGCCCAAATTTTTTTTCATATTTCGACACATGTTCCATGGGGAAAGCTGTTCAGTTTCATGAGTACCTTGACCTCCTTTCGGCTTGTTATATCCTTTCCGTTACTCCCGGTAGAGTAGAAATAACTTTTTTTACAACTATGTATTGTTATTGCTTCTTACAAGACATTTGTAGATGATCATAACCATGCCAGACACGCTTACAAGAGATTTTTGAACTGATTTGTATAGGTCGTCTTCTATCCTGTGGAACACCGTCTCGAACGACCCGGTGATTAAAAGGAATAATATAGGTGATTGGCTTTTTATCTGATAGCTATAATTTTACTTGAACGCGTTCCATCTTCACATTTATCCGTCTCAGGTACATTTCCTCTGCAATATTTCTTTGCGCTACACGATACTGAGAACTCCGACCTGAGTATGGGGGCGATCGTGCTTCACGAAAAATTCTTATTTTCCTTTGAGACGAGAATGTTGCAGAAAATATGTCTTTGAATTTCATGTATCGTTTTCTTCAAATAAGGTCGAGATGTTATGTATGAAATTCTTTGAGCTGTGTAATATGGATGGATATACTATAAGGGATATACGAAGTGTTTACATAAGTAAGTAGGTAATACCGCTAAATTTTGAATGTCTTTAATACCAAAGAATACTGATTATAGCTATTCGCTATAATACGTATTATTATAGATTTTCCATCTCTACCAAATACTTAGATAGAAAATATTTTTAAAGGCTATTTTTCACTCAGAAATCTCGTTTACAAGCGAGACATTCTTTTGGAAAACGTGTTAGCTGTGATCGGTTTCACCACGTCTGCCTGGCACGTACGTTGGGCGTGTGCCACGTCCAGGCCCTTTCACACGTCGTGCTGCTTGACGTACGAACTGGTGCCAGCCATGCTTCTCGTGTCGGTCACGGCTCAAAGGAAATCTCATTTTGAGACCCCCCCCACCCTACCCCCCACCTCTACCCGGGTGCCACCCCCCACGCTCGCCCAGCGGACATCTATTAAAATTATTTGAGAAAATCCGACACTTGCTTCGGGCACTCGGACCGTCACTCCAATTCCCAGCATGTTTTAGGCCTCTTTTGTTGCTGGATTCGATGTTTTATTATTCCGTAATGGTGTTTGAAAAACTTTGCGTCTCTTTTCTTATCGAGATTACGCTTGAGCATAAATAATGGCCTCTCATAAGGATGTTTTCTAAATCTTTTCAGTATACTTAGAAAATCATACAAACTATAGTCCTGTAGTTTACAACTATGGTCATTTTTTTATAATATTAAGTCTAAAAGGATTCTCTCACAGGTAAATAAAATGGAATAAAACAATTTTTTATTCGTGTAGCCAGGTGTAGCCTGTGCTACGACGTAGGCCGTAGCATAACCCGTAGCCGCGCTACGTAGTAAACTAAAATTACAAGTTACAACTAAAATTCACGTAGGTAATTTACAAATTATTGCACATATATTTACCTACTTATAATGTTTGGTTGATGGCAGTTAACCCCAATCGGATCTACGAGTAAAACTTAGTTTGGCTTCTTCGGATTCACCATACAAAACCAGTACAGCAAGGTCAAGGTTAAAGCTGTTTTCACGCAAATCATGGGGTAAGTTAGGGGTTGTTTTTCTTAGCAAATACTTGTACGGGTTCGAGGGCATGCTGACGAGCAGAGATAGCAGCCGCTGAGGTGATCCATCAGACCAGCATAGTTTGACGAGCTCCATTATTCGGCCGCGAAACAAATGATTACAAATGAATCGCGCGGGTGCGGGTGGGAGGGGGTGGGGGTGGGGGTTGCGCCCCCCGGTTGCCATGGCGACCGGAGACGATCGATGCGCCGCCCCGCCGCCCCCACCCCGCAATTAAACAATGATTCACACGCGTCCTATGACGAGAACACGCAATGTGTTGCAAATTCATCTCATGGTGTGCTACTGTCAAAATGTCAAAGAGTAGTAAGAATACGGTATTTTATGGTTACCCTATGGTGTTCCAAAATGCAGGCATAGAACTTCTTTCTGATTATATCCCGTTTACACAGTAAATTACGGTGCATAAAATGACCTCGGAATTACTTCCATTATTAGGTAAAGTTGGTGCCCAACGAAATTTTAGAATTTCCATTAAAAGTATTTGAAAATTACCTACAAAGATTGTAATAAAAAGTGAACAATGAACAAGTGTAAATTTTGGTTCAACAGTAGCCTAGCTTATTCAGTATCTGTTTTGAAATTATTATTGGGCATTTCAGTTTTAGCTACCTAGTGTACCTACTATTACTTACTAAGTAGGTACTTTACCTACTTACTTACAAAGTAGTTTAATTATGTACCTTCGAACATGAATATTAGTAATTTGTAAGGTATGCAACACAAGTATAGAAGCATAGAATATGTAATTATGTTCACTGCAAATTATACAACGTTCTGCGAAGGGATTCCTTTTCAATAGAGCTCCAGTATTGAATACAAATGCAGGTACCTATTTAAACAACTTCCGCCTCAGTGAACTTACTAATGGGAAATGAAATTCCATCTGTAACTACTAATGGTCTAAGAGCTCTCTATACCATAACAGCCACAACAGTCCACAGCTGGACATGGGCCTCCCACTATCGGACGGTATTGCCGTACTCACCACGCTTGGCAGGAGGATTGGCGAGCGCAGTGCACAGTGTGTTGCATTGACAGGGAACGCTGCTGCCCATTCCCTGATTCCCTTAGTCGCATTTTACGACACCCACGGGTAGAATTGGGGTGATGCTATTCTAAGCCGGCATCACACGGCAAGAGCTCCCTATAGGTATATCGAACTTCACCAAGCTGTTTCATGGATGAAAGATATTTTGATCAAATAAAATAAAATCACTAAATATACTGCAAATGGGTTGACCAAAAATTTCAGTCAAGTTTTTATTTTTCAACAAACAGGTCTTTTTAAATCTACCCAAGAGTTGTGACGGGAAAAAAATACCTAGTCAGCGTAACGTTCCATATTATGTAGTCCTCATATTTTTGATTGGAATAAAATACGTTTAATATCTAGAGGTATATGTTAGATAGCAAGTTAGTGAAATGATATAAAAAAAAAGCTGGACTTTGTTTTAGATAACCCATTCGCATAGCGGGATCCTGTACTATAACATTTTGCTGTAACGTGATTAATATTTACGCTATGCGAACCTCAAACATGGGTCCGAATGTTATGATGAGAGATATGCTCTTTGTACAAATAAAGCCCGGAAAATAAACGAGCTTTTTAATTGCAATTTTGTTGATTGGAAAATTGGAAACCGCTGCTGGAATGTAATACTTAAATGATACAGAAATTAATAACTATCAAATAAGTATGTAGGTAGGTACCTAGAAATTGAATAAAGTTTTTGATCAAATAAGTAACGTGTACGAATAAAACAAACACGCCCAACAGAAGTTACACAAAGTGAGTAAAAGCATCCCTTCACAGTTGGGCAAAAAGCAATATTTATTCGAAATTGGATCGCAAAATGAGTGTTTGAACAAGCGGCGCGAGCGCGGGTGCCGGGCGGCGGCGGCGCGGCGGCGGCAGTGCTCGGGAATTAATTCAGTTCAGTTACATAACATTAAAATTGGAAGCTTGGTGGCCGCAACCACCCAAAGGCTTTGCCTCCAATCCCAATAAACGATTGGCTCGCCTCTGTGCACGTTGCCGGCCGATATTATTCCACGAGCCAGCTAAAATACCTCGTTTAAATACAGCTCCGGGAGCTGGCGGGCGCGTACGGGCTTTTATCGGCTCAGACAGCCTAAACTTTGGCTGACCGCCCCCGCTCGCTCGCTCGCTCCCGGCTCCCTGGCGGGCGACCCGGGCCGCGGCTCAGTAATTACGTTTTAATATGCTCTACATACAAAACGAACTTCAAAGAAATGATTGAAACAACAAACGGAGAACAAGTGTAAAGCCGAGCGGAATGTTTATCATTTAATTAGGGGGGTCGCTAGGTGCCGCCCGTGAGCGCGCCGTGTGAGCCACCGGCCGGTACACACGGGCGCCCCGGCCAGATGTAAGTGCTGGGTTTTAATTAAATCCTCATCAGAACGAGATAGCGCTGTGGGCGGCATTTTTCGTTTTATCCAGCGGTTTGCTCGCGCCCTGAAAAATTGAAGCGGAGTTTAAAACTGGAAGCGAGCCGACGCGCCCAGCATCATAATGATAATGCGCGCTATGCCTGCATTTTAATATAACAGACTCTTAGAGGTGCTCCTCTTCGGCGAGTTTAACGCGTCAGGAATTTTTATTTTTTATTAAAATCTTGGAAGCTGAAAGCTTGGAACTAGGGTCATAAGCAAAAGGTAGAGAGAGGTGTTTATTTTTATTTGCCCTCTGAAGCACTTACATTATTACATTGTAGGTCTGTACAGTACTCTGTTATTTTAATAACACCATCCATCATCATCTCGACGAAAAGCTACAGGCACCTGACACCCCGGTGTTAATAGTCAGGCGTAGTGTACCTATCTATAGAGACGATTTTGAGTCAATAGTAACAAAAAAAGTATTAGGAACACAATTCAAAGGTTCAGTTACTTATGGTTGTGCTGAATAGCTTTCCTCATCATAGCATCGTAGAAATTGGACAATAGACAGATTGCATAACGCATATTACGTGGTAAGGGCAACAGGACTCTGGGTTCTACAGGGTTCTATATTCTAAATGTGGGTTATTTATCCCGGTCGAGTGGTGTTGAATAGCGTACCTCATCATAGCAATATGGAAATTAGACAATAGATGGATCGCGTACCGCACAGGGTGTAGCGGACGATATGGAGGTAAGGGCAACAGGACACCGGATTGTATAAGGTTCAGTTACCTATTTATTTATCCTGCTAAAGTGAGTGTTGAATAGCGTGGCTCATTATAACAAAGTTAGAAATTAGACAATACATGATCACGTTCCGCACAGGGGTAGCGGAAGATATGGAGGTAAGGGCAACAGCAATCTGGTTTGTAAAAGGTTCTGGTAGAGTGACGGTGTTGAACAGCATGCCTCATTAGTAACAAGGAAACATGGAAATTAGACAATAGATGAATAACGTTCCGCGTATAGGGTGTAATGGACGCGATGCGTGGAGGTGTTGAATAGCGGAGCTCATCATAGCAACATGGAAATTAGACAATGGATGGAACACGTATCGCATAGAGTGTAGCGAGCGAGGACTCTGGGTTGTATAGTGTTCACGGGAGTTATTTATCCCAGTTCAGTGGCGGTGTTGAATAGCATGTCTCATTATAGCAACATGGAAATTAGACAATAGATGGATCGCGTACCGCGTAAAGGGTGTAGCGGGCGCGATGCGTGGGCGATAGAGGTGGTAAAGGCTACAGGAGTCTGGGTTGAACAGTATTTTATATTCTAAACGTGGGCTAAAGTTTATCCCGGTCGAGTGTTGTATATAGTGTCGCTTATCAATCATATTATAATTATTGCAACATGAAAATCTGACAATAGACGGATCGCGAACCGCGTATAGAAGTCGTAAGTGCAACGGACTCTGGGTTATAATTTGGTTATAATAGTCTAAAGGAGGGTTACGGCTGGCTGTTTATAAGCGTGGCTCTTCATAGCAACATGGAAATTAGACAATAGGCGGATCGTGTACCATAGGTACAATGTGCGTGGGTGATGGATGGTGATGGGTGATGGATGGTGATGGGTGATGGATGGTGATGGGTGATGGAGGGAGGTGTTAAGGAATACAGGACTCTGGGTTATATATAGGTAAAGGATAGGACTGACATTACTTGATAATATGAGGAAACGAGGAAACCTACCTATATAGAAACCTTTCCAATCAAAAAAGACTCCCGGAAGATTAAGTAATTTGGTGAGGTGTTACATGTAAGGATGTAGCGAAAATTTATAGCTGAAGAATATTTATTAACACAGCAAGTAAAATTCAATATCGTGAATTGGATAATTTTTACACTTGGCATCAGTAGATAAGTAAACTTGCCCACTTTTTGGATGTTTATTCTAAACCATTTCCAAACTGATAACGGTGGTTGACCAAACCGTAGCCATGGGAAGTGGGTCGGTGGTAGATAGTATAAGAATAATGAAAAGACAGGAAAAGACTGTATGTAGCAAATTCTTCCTAATTCTGCCATCTTCATAACGCCACAGCAAATATGGCAGGCAGTTTTAATCAAGAGCACGGTGGCGGCCCGATTGTGCAGCATAAGTAAAATTTCTTCATCGGATTACGCGGAGCATGTAGTGCGAAGTGTAATAAGTATTTGTGGGGTGTCGTCGGTGGCGAGAGGGTGAGGTGGGAGAGGCCGAGCAGAATCAAGGGCGCACCTCCCCGGACCCCCCCGGAGGGGCCGCAGGGCAGGGATGCTGCGCGGGGCGGCGCGCGCAGATCAATATCTCGCGTTGCCGGGGCGACGCCTCGCCAGACCGAGTGCCTCCCGTACTACGCCACCCCCGTCTCCCCTCCCCCACCCCCTGAGCCCACTACTCGCTTTATTTAATACATGCTGTATCTGGGATGCGAGCTTTTTTATGCTAAATGACAGCGAAGCGTATTACGGCAAAATGGCGAGGCGGCATGTTTGCCGGTTGAGCTTTATCACCAGTATGTTATTCTGATCGATGAAGCGGCGGATAGCTATTTTTGCAATGTGACATGACATTGACCTCGCAATGGCTTATCAAACTTATCCTACTTAGTAATTTGTAGCTTGTTTTGTTTGATCATTCCATAGTTTGATCTAACAACCACATGCTAAGATTTTTGCTTTAAATTCTACCAGATAGCCAAACCAAGCATTGATAATAAAAATAAGTAATTCCAGTATGAAACTTTTAAAACCAACCTCTAGAAAGTGGTTTCTAAAAATTGAGTCGATACATGTAGGTAACAATACAAATTCTTTAGTAAATATGTTATGGCTTTTACACATATCAAAGGTGCTGAAAAGGTTTCAAGAGTTCAGAATTTCAATATGAACATAATATACGTATTTATTAAAAATATATCATAACTACATAATATACACTAATTAAACCAATAAATAATTCATCACAAAGTGACTAGACTAGATCTAAGGTAAGTATTTCTGCAACGTACCATTGCTGCAGCTTGTAATGCCTTGCATTGCATGTTGCTCTATCTTCGCCCATTTAGAAGGGCAGCTGTGTTAGTAGGGCGACGCCTCGCAAGACCCAGTGGTCAGGCTCCTTCTTCGTAGGCAGTCTCAGGAAGAGGATGTAGTTGGTGGAGTGACCAGTAGTGGACAGCACACCACGTCGGTCCCCGGTCTTGTATAATGGGCAGTTGTAGAACACGTCCGTCGGGATTTCGTTACGTTTCAGCGGAATCAGCCATACCTGATAATAAAATTAAGGCGTAATGTGCTTATCAGAAATATAAAAGTAATGCAAAATAATAGTAGCAAAAACGCATTTGAAAATATCTGAGTTAGAAGTATGTGTAATACTTGAGATGATTCTATGCTTTGCATGTCAAGCCGGGCGGTTCCGGTTGCTCTATCTATGATTTGATTAGTTAGACGGCGGTCGTTACTCTGCGTGCCATGTCAAATGCCTACTATTTACCTATTATTTAATGCCTATTATTTAAAGAAGGTCTCTAAAATCTCTGACACCAGGATTCATCGGAATTTTCGTAGATACAAATCAAAATAAATGGCACTTACAATCGGGAAATCGTCATAGAGGATCTTAGGGAAGGACTCGTCGACATAGAACTCCTCCATATTCCACCGTGCTCCCTCCATGTACATTCCGTGAACGTACACTCCTTCTGCGGGACGTTCCTTCTTTGTTTCCTCACGTTGGACCTGACACATTTAATGAAATTAAGAGGTTTTATCACAAAAAACGCAAATTGAACGCGTATCAATAAGAAAATCATGCATATTTTCTGCATGGAAATATTTTTTTAAACGCACGTTCATCGCGCTTCTAACTTTTTTGTGATAATGCCACAAATTGACATACTTGCGAGGTTTGTGAAAATGTACCATCTTACCTACCATAATTTAAAACCCTATTGAAATTCAACTGTACTAAATGTAAAACTACCTTTTAAAAAGCTAAACCCGTATCTCGTTATTCAAAAATCGTTTCAGTTGTTTGTTGATAGAGTGTAATTTGGGTGGTTTTGGACGTTACGTATTCCATTGAAGTTCGAGATTGTGGCAATAGAATGATAGTTAAATTAAATGTAGCTGGAATTATAATGGCCAAAACCTAAAAGAGTCAGAACCCTGTTCACTTTTCCATAAGCTGTTTACTTTGCATGCTCCATCTACAATAACTATTCATACAAGTAATTAGATTTTTGTTACCATGCACAACGTACCTCAAAGTGGAAAGCTAACTGGTCAATAGCAATCTTGTATTTTCTGGCATAGCTCTGCTGGGCTGCTGTCAGGAAAGCTTGAGGGAAGTAGAAACCAGGCAGCCAAAACACTATAGGTGGACCATTTGCGTGCCAGTTCTGAAATTATTTTTTACTTATAAAGATTCTTTTTGATTTTTTATCACAATAAAATGTTATGTAGAGTCGATCATATTCTGATCGATCTTGTAAAGAACACATTGCGGTTTAAAAGTTGAAAATTTACTCGTTTTAGACTTGTCCAGTACCTATTGAAAAAAATAACAGATCATTTATCATTTACCTGAAGATTTTTTTAAGCTAGCTACATTTTTCTATACTTCTTTTATAGAAAGGTAGGACAAAACCAGTTCAACTAAAGAAAAAGCAATTACCTGTAGAAATGACAGTCTACGCAAAAGATCGTCGAAATAGGCGGCTAAAGGCTTGAGCGAGGGATAGCTCTTGCTGGCCCACATGGCGGGTATACGCCCGCGCACCATGCTGGTTAACACCTCTTCTGTCACGTCCGTCAGGACACTGACGCCTGTCGATATGTGTAACACAAGCAATTTTTAGCTTTTAGAATAATAAAGAAGGGTTTAAAAAGAGATGTTTGCACGCACATATTTGTAATAAAGAAGTAGGATTTAAAAAGAGATGTTTGCACGTACATATTTGTAGTTAAATTGCTTAAACAAATCGCAAATTATAGCAATCGGTAATTGTGGCGCCTACCCCTATTTTATCAATGATTAAGATTATAGCATCTAAACAATACCTGTCGTCGGTTGGAACCATTCTTTGGCGTAAGAATGCAAGACAATTTTTCGAGTTTACGGTGCTTATCGCTTCAGTAAACAGTATAGATGATGATAGTATATAGATGTGTATTTTTGAAATAAACGGTTTATCTATCTATCTATCAGTAAACAGCTAACCTTGCACGGCACCGATGACGGCACGAGAACTACTCCTCACAACATTGACAAGCCTGTCATAGCGAGCTGCCTCCTGGATGACGACGATGGACATGGGCGTCATGTCTTGCGGCTTTAGGTCACCTTCGTGCGAGGGCCCTGTCAGTATCTTCGCTGGTAACCGCTTTAGTATATCTTTCGCGATTCCCATCGCCTGCTCTTCGGGCGTCTCGCCTGTGCCTCCACTTGCCATTGTATCCTTTAAAATGTTGTATTAATATGTCATTATTCTGTTTCAGCAACTACAGTACAGTGTAACATATTCAGAAGTGCGGACACTGTGCAGCTTAAAGCAGTAAGCGTTGAGATTGAAAACAGATAGGTAAATCTCATTCATGCTGAAAAAGTTCGTATTTTAAATATGCTTATCATAGCTAAATGATGTGACTTGCAAAAGCATAATGAAGAATATTTCTTTGTTTTTGCTCACCAAATATTTTTGTAGAATATCCTTGAAATGAAATGAGATGCATTATTAATTAAATCAAGTACCAAAATACAATACAATATACAACAATTTTAAATGTTATAATGAAAACTTACCGCACGATCCTTGAAGCATTGGCGGATGAAAAGTTTTGAATGAAAAATAAAGACAAATCATTAGTAGCTACATCTAGTGGAACTAAACCTATATAACTATTCTATAAAGTTAATGATTGTTATTATGACAATTTATTTCTCATAAGATTAAGAATGCTTGGTTGAGGATCCAATAGTTGTAGAGAAGATTATGTTTATCCAAGCTTCATTACAATACACAATTACATACTACACTACGAGGGCAATGTCAGAATGTATACCGGATGAAACGGAACGCGTACCTAAAAACTCCACAGGCATTCATTATGAATGATCAGACCATGAAATTCAATAATTTTATGAACTATGGAGCCAACTTTAGGATTACAAAAAAATAATCTACCATTCTAGTTGACTGATCGGTAATTTTATACCAATTTATACTGCATACAATAAGTTGTCGGTTTCAAGATCTGGTCATGTCTGCAAAGTTTTCGGTATACCGTCGTCCCCTTACACCCCATTACACTAGCTAGATACTTACTCGTACCTACACAGTCCTTAGTCTAATACAAGTTTCTACTCAATAATATCCCTATTTTGTAGTTTGTAATTAGGTCTTACCTGTGTAAGTATAGCTGTGTCAAGCAGCAGACTGGCCTCCTGGAAGTGTTTGGTGATGTCTGCGTTGGAGTGAAAGCCGAACACAGATGGAGGCGTCTGCAGTGGCAGTGATTTCGCGTACGCAATGAAATCCGAGTGCTCTTTCAAAGTGGGTACGTAGTATATACCTGCAAAAATCGCAGTTATATTCAGTTATAATGGACGATGGAGTAAGACCTCGAATCGGCAAGCGAAGTGTTGGACGCCTTCAGCCCAGCCAGATAGACAGAAAAGAGGGCGGTTGGTGGCGACAGAATTGGATAGTGAGTGATCGTGTGAATAGGTGAATATTTACAATTTGGAAAACTAGACCCACGTTAAACAGCGCTGACTTTGCACCGGGTCTAATGCACCAAAATCAAATATAATGCTTAAACAGCGAATAAACAAACGAAGCTATACAGCATATATCTACTTAATTAATGTTGGTATACTTAGCATACGATAGGGTACTGTGAAATATAAGTAGGTATGTCAGCATTATTTATTTGCTGATAGTTAGGAAACAGTCAGCAAAATAAATAATGCTGACAAGCTCTACCTCGACAGTTTTTTTCATAAAGCACTTTTTTGGCACTTGAAATAGGGAACCAGTAGCTCCGAGTATAATATTAATGGTATAAACGAACCTGAGGGGTCGAGTTTGTACTGCTTCTGCGTGAGCACTTTGGGATTGTAGTACTTGTAAAGGATGGTGTTGAGACAGCGTCGGTCCCAGTCGTCTGTGACTCGGCCACCGTAGTTGCACTTTTGTACTTAATTAAATGTAACCTTATATAAACGGTTTAACGAACCTGAGGGGTCGAGTTTGTATTGCTTCTGTGTCAGCACCTTGGGGTTATAGTATTTGTAAAGGATGGTGTTGAGGCAGCGTCGGTCCCAGTCGTCTGTGACTCGGCCACCGTAGTTGCACTATTGTACTTAATTAAATGTAACCTTATATAAACGGTTTAACGAACCTGAGGGGTCAAGTTTGTATTGCTTCTGTGTGAGCACTTTGGGGTTGTAGTATTTGTATAGGATGGTGTTGAGGCAGCGTCGGTCCCAGTCGTCTGTGACTCGGCCGCCGTAGTTGCACTATTGTACTTATTTAAATGTAACCTTATATAAACGGTATAAACGAACCTGAGGGGTCGAGTTTGTACTGCTTCTGTGTGAGCACTTTGGGGTTGTAGTACTTGTAAAGGATGGTGTTGAGACAGCGTCGGTCCCAGTCGTCTGTGACTCGCCCACCGTAGTTGCACTCGCCAGTCAAGTAGCGCAGAGCCACAAATTGCACATCCTGCATACATTATTATTATTAGTAGGGTCTGTGACTTTTGGAAATGTATGGAAAGGTGACGATTTTTGTTTAAGTGAAATTTCGATATGGGGCCGTGTAGAGGACCTTAATCTAAGGTTTTTGAGCCCGGTTACCAAACTCCAGCACGTGGTGGGGGGGAGGGGGGGCCGTTTAAACTATCGCGTTACCGCGCTTCAGTAAAAAAAATATGTGGCGTTGGCTTTACATACAATTTTGATTTTGGTATCAATTTCTTATAAATCGAGGATGTACCTTCCATTTTTTGTATCAAAATAAATAATAATAATAATAAATAAATAATATGTTTATTTCCACACCACAAAAGCATTTTCATGTTACAGACATTGGTTACAAAAAATTATGTTAACATTTTGTGGAGGGCTGATGCCTAAACTAGGTTTAAACCTGTAATATAGGTCATCAGGCCTTCCCCCAGGAAGCGGTACAGTTCTTATGTAACTCAACTTATTTAACTTAAAACATTACAACAACAACGTTTTATATTTGAAAGTATTTTATTACTAGGTACAATTTATTTTAGTTGTGTGCAATGTAGTCTGTTGGTGTGTTGAAGAATATAAGAAAAGTGTTAGTAAGAAATTTTACAAATAAAGTAGTTTTACAATAGTAAGTACCTACATTTCTTACGAGAAATATGAAAAAAATTGAAATAAATGAAAAAAATCTGCAAAGATTTGTAATTTTTTTCATTTGACAGGCTATATCTTTAAAAATATATGAATAAGTCATAAATAAAAAATATTATCAGTTAGTCTTATTTAAATTTATGAAACCATACACAGTAATGCCAATATTCGAAGAAAAATCTCCCAAAAAAAATAAGAACCGTGCCTACTGCAATGTGTACCCGTACGGACCTACTGCTATGTTTACCGCATAACATTTTTATCTTCCTGAAAAAGCGTTACAGAGTTATTATTTGTAATGTCAATTATTATAATAAATAAAGTAGACGTATCTACACTAATAAAATAAAGAGGAAAGATTTGTTTTTTGTATGTACGTATGCAATCGATAAACTCCGGAACTACTGAACTGAAATCAAAAATTCTTTCACCATTAGAAAGCCACAATATTTCAGAGTAACATAGGCTACTTTATAGTACGGGAAAATATCTTATTCCCACGGGAAAACCGTTAAATTTAGCTGATATTACCCAAATTATCCAAAGCACTTGACCTATCTTCGAGAAATTCATCACTGATATTGCTAGCATATCAAAAAAGGGCATGGACTACGTTTTGTCAGACCTTGCTAAGCATGATGGTCTGCTTCTGCTGGCACATGGTCATCGAGGGTCTGGAGTACTTGATGTAGATGACCAGCATCTCATCCAAACAATAAAAAAATACGGTAAAGGCTTCGAAGTAAAAGTTGTTCAGCATGTAGGGCTGCTTCTGCTGGCACATGGTCATCGAGGGTCTGGAGGATCTGATGAATTTGGTAACGGATACAAAGTAAAAGTTGTTTAGTATGACGGGATGCTTCTTCTGGCACATTGTCATTTAAGGTCTGGAGTACCTGATGAAGACCACCAGCATCCCATCTAAACTATAAAAGATACGGTAATGGCTACAAAGTAAAAGTTATTCAGCATGACGGGCCGCTTCTGCTGGCACATTCACCTTTGCTAGAACGGAGTAATGGACTTTTTACTACGGGCAAAGATCCAATTTCTACGGAAAACATGTAAGTAGCAGCGGGTGAAACCGCTGGGCCGCTAGTTTGTTATAAAAATGATTTTATTATCCTACAATATTTATGGTATTGCCTAATAAATGATGATCTATGCAATGATGAACTTTATTAAAAGTCTCCCTTTCAAGAACAAATAACTTGAGTTAATAACAATATCTAGATAAAAAATATTTTCTTGCCATTTTTGTATCTCATATAGTATAGCAGTGCTCCTTGTGCCCTCCATCAGGTACTCCAGATCCTCAAGTTCTCACAAAACGTAGTTCATGCCCTTTTTTGATATGCTAGCAATATCAGTGATGAATTTCGCGAAGATCGGTCAAGTGCTTTGGATAATTTGGGTAATATCAGCTAAATTTAACGGTTTTCCCGCTGCTAACCGTTTTCCCATGGGAATAAGATATTTTCCCGTGATATAAAGTAGCTTATGTTACTCTGAAATATTGTAGCTTTCTAACGGTGAAAGAATTTTTTAATTTAGTTCAGTAGTTCCGGAGTTTATCGATTACATACATACATACAAAAAACAAAACTTTCCTCTTTATTATATTAGTGTAGATACGTCTACTTTATTTATTATAATAAATGACATTACAAATAATAACTCTGTAACGCTTTTTCAGGAAGATGAAAATAGTTATACGGTAAACATTGCAGTAGGTCCGTACGGGTACACATTGCAGTAAGCACGGTTCTTATTTTTTTTGGGAGTCTTTTCTACGAATATTGGCATTACTGTGAGTGATTTCATAAATTTAAATAATAAGACTAACTGATAGTATTTTTTATTTATGACTTATTCATATATATTTTTAAAGATATAGCCTGTCAAATGAAAAAAATTACAAATCTTTGCAGATTTATTTCATTTATTTCAATTTTTTTCATATTTCTCGTAAGAAATATAGGTATTTTGATACAAAAAATGAAAGGTACATCCTCGATTTATAAGAAATTGATACCAAAATCAAAATTGTATGTAAAGCCAACGCCACATATTTTTTTTACTGAAGCGCAGTAACGCGAAAGTTTAAACGGCCCCCCCTCCCCCCCACCACGTGCTGGAGTTTGGTAACCGGGCTCAAAAACCTTAGATTAAGGTCCTCTACACGGCCCCATATCGAAATTTCACTTAAACAAAAATCGTCACCTTTCCATACATTTCCAAAAGTCACAGACCGTACTATATTAGACTACTTGATCTCAGTGTTGGCATATCTTATTTTTAATGAAAGGGTCCATCGAGTCATAGGATGAATCGGTGTTCCACCCGAAAAGAAAAAGAAGAATGAAATTATTGCACCCTGTCATTGAATTTAACACCGCATATTATTATGCAAGAATACGGAATCAAGAGCGTTCAAAACGTAACAATGTAGAAATAAATGAAGTAACGATAACTTCTCAAACATACCTGATCCAGAGGTGGCTGCATTTTAAACATATAAAAACAGATCTTTACTCTAATCTTACGTTATTTTATTATTAATGTTAATGAGTGAACAATATTAAATAATCGTAGCGGTAATATAGTTATTAAGTTTGCACACAATGTAACCAGTTTAGACAAAGTTTTAGAATAATAAATGACGAGTGACTGATGACGATGAAGATTCATAGTGGAAAATAGGTTTTTCGATAAAACTTCGAAATCATTTGAACTCACGCCGAACTAAGTAAGTAACATGCGAACCGTGCTGGACCTTAACTGAGCTGCCGTTTATCTGCTAGGTCAATCAACTGCCGCTGCTACCACCACTCCTGCACAACGGTGTAGAAGACACAGTTCTTACCTCGTACTCATTGAGGAACATGTATAGCTGTGTGACACTGATCCGCAAGTCGGTCTCGTTGAACTCATAGCGGATGTTCCAGCCGAGCGGACCGAACTGCCGGCGCTCCTGCACCACCGCGTGGAAGAAGGCCAGAGCAAACAACAGCTTCTTGAAGTTTTCAGGCTGCGTGTTTCCTTCGAACCATTCTAAATTGTTGATCGGATCACTGGTGTAGGACCGGGCTATATTTGCCCGTAAACCTGCCATGATACAAATAAAAGTTCGGGATAAACATGGTGCTCAGTAATATCACACGGTCAATAAGAATAAAATCAATTATTTTGGGTGTAAGCAATATAGAGTGGTCAATATCTCTTTCTTACTTGTGAAACAATTCTTGTTGGCCTTTCCGGTTGCTGTCTATGATTGATTGATTATGATTACTTAGACGTTGGTCGTTTCGTTATACAACCAGTTCCAAGGCCTGCTTTAGGGCCTGCTACTAGTAGTAAATAGTTGAAATACACTAACACCAACTGACGCCAAAATTCCGTATCGTTGGAAAAATTGTTTATACTTCACCTTTGGGCGGTTCATTCGTCATCTTGACACCATTTTGCAGAACATAAACCGGGAAATGTTCGGCTGGATACGAAGTGAGCCACAGTCTAAAATCTGGATGAGTGGTATCTGGATGCAAAGTCTCACAAATCTGAAAATAATCGTCAATAGATATTATTGTGTCTACAAAAACGGGTTAAAATACATTTTTTTAAACTGGCAGAAAATTAAATGGCAGGCCAGATTTGAACCAGCGACATTTGCTGTTAGTACTGGCGCTTCCGCACTACTGCGGCTCAATCGCTGCCTACCAAATTATGTATGAGTATCTTGGCCAATAGCGCGTGTCATGGTTCCTTCTAGGTACCTACTCACCTTTTCCAGCATGGGCATCCAACTCTTAGCTAAGTGGCAATTTTGTAGGACGACCCAGGTGCCTTTAAGCAGACCCTCGTCAATCAATTTAACCGCAATGGGCCCTTGACCTTGGCCAAGAGATAGCGTGAATAAACGATTCGAGCCAAACCCCTGAAAGAGAAATGCTTGATAGAAATAGCGAAAACTACAAAAATAATACTATTGTGAATTTGCAAAGAAATATACATGGAATAATTTATGACAATCAGCACAATGCAACTCCATAACTTTCCTCTTAAATAGAAACGCAACTTATTCTTTCCCCAACAGAAACTTTATAATGAGAAACAACTCCCATGCAAAATTAAATTACTAACTAAAATAATTTTAAAGGAGCTTATTTTTTATACAATGACTGAAGTTCCTTGCAAATAGGCCCATCAATTTTTATAGTAGGTATTTCGTTGAAGTTTTTAATTACAATATTATAATTATAGAAATGGATGCACTTGCTTGATCGTCAGCGAATTTGAGCAGGGTTCCCATGGGGTCAGATCCGGGTGTCAATACGAACAGCAATGGCACGCAGTTGTTAGACTCGCTATACGAGGAGGCCAGGTCGAAAAGTGGCGGCTCGGTGAACTGGCGACCCATTTTATCTGTTGAACAATTTCAGAACTTCAAGACTTATCCTTTTTTAAAAATTCGATCGCTCACTTCTATATCGGCAAACCCACTCAAACATAAAAAACCTACACATACTACTGTAGCGAAACTCGAGTCGTGAAACGACTGAATATAAAAGCGTGAGACCGTTTATTATAAAGAATATATAATATATCTAATATATAAGTATATCTCTAGTAGTCAGTAAAAGTTAAATGAACCCTCCAACAGGAAGTATTACTTGACAAAACTATGGCTCTAGATTCAAGCCATCTTAACAAGAGTGATCGCGACTAAGTCAGTAGAGCTTTTCAAAAAGACTTATACGTGAAAATTTGCTATTAAAACCTGTGTCATAAAAGTTAGAAGTATTTTATCATCCTACTAATATTATAAAGGCGGATGTTTGTGTGTGTGTTTGTTACGACATCACGCTAAAACGGCTGATTAGATTGACATGAAATTTTGCACAAATATAGAAGAGTATCTAGAATAACACATAGGCTACTTTTTACCACGGGAAAATGTCTTATTCCTACGGGATCACGCATATTCCAGTATTTTTGCAAAGGTGGCGTGACTGAGCCGGTTCGCGACGTTTTCGCCGAAAACTAACAGCGACATCTCTGGGCGAGTAATGCTTTTTTCCCGCGGAATAATAGGTTGCAGCGAATGAAACCGCTGACGGGCAGCTAGTATCATTATAAATAAGCACATAACACATACGTTCTATAAACATTTGGACAGCTGGTACCATCATGTCGAACCGTATACAGCGCAGGACCAATAATTTCTGAAAAGATGATTTTTTAAGAGTTATGATTCCTCAATCACAAACTAATAAACAAATTACAAAAAAGTAATGTGTTGGTTTACTCAACATCGAAATTATTTAGTTTTTTGTCCCATGGTTCTGGTAGTGGACTCTCTTGAGGTTCCGCCAAATCGCAGTATTCTTCCCATACTTTTGTATTTTCCATGAAGTGCTCTAAGACTCCTTCAAATGCTGGCATCTCATTTAGTCTGAAAGATAATTATATCAAGTAAGTATTGGCCATAAAACGTCTGTGAATCTTGAAAATCCTAAGCTGCATACTTTGTATACCAATTTAATTTTGACTTAAACACGTGTACTCGTTTCACATTTTTTATTGCGGGAAGACCCGAAAACTGATTTAGTCAACATTCAATAAGCATTGAGTTGCACCAAGTGCCGACAATCGTACCTATTAACTATACTGCCCATCAGAAAAATCGAGACGCTTTGCAACTTTACGTTTTGTACGGATCACATTATCTGAGACATATGTTTATTTTGGAATGAATATCTAATGTCGTTTAATAGTGAATATTACGAGGTTTCTAAATCATAATATCAACCTTCTTTATTCAACTTTCAGTTTCATATATTTAAGATGTTGTTCAACTATGAAAACGAAGGTGTCTCGATTTTTTTGATGGGGAGTATATATTTATACACCAACTTATCGTAAAAAAGATTATGTAGGTGTCTATATTATGTGAAAAAGATACTTCTTTTGTTTCGATGGCAAACAACATACGCGCAAAATTCAGTCCAGTTTTGTGGAGTCAAAAAAGACACAGGATTCGGTATAGTATGGTGCGGGTGGCCACCGCCCATTAGGAATAATACGTGAGACTGTTCTAGTTCTCCTTCAGCCACCATTATTGTCACTGCTAGCAGCATAGAGAATACCATTTTATCCTGAAACAATGTATGCGTATGTTTTTTCAAATAAAAATAATATCAATGCAAATGCTACAAATAATTCAATACACATCAAAGTCTTCCGAAAGAGAAGAGATATTTGACATCTCGGTAAATCAATGCAAGGCATTATAAGACAGTTGCATAAACTACTATCGTGAATTTATTTAAAACCATACCAAGAATACCAGTCGGCAAGACGATGCTTACTAAGCAAAGAGCCATTTAATAGTTTGCTGGAATATTTAAGGCCATTCTTACATTTAAATGGGTTTAGAGTCAGAACTTCAGGATTTGCCTTACCTTCTCAAATAAACTGCGACATATATTTTGATATAACGAGTAGGTGAAGTAGTTTCGGAGTATTACAAGTCGTGCTGGGATTTCATCTACCTTCTCCGTGTTATCAATAGCTGACGTAAACAACGTTTCAAACCAGCCCAAAGAGTACTGGTACATCGGATCTATGTGTGCTAGTGAAGCTGGAATAATAAGATATCGAGAAATAGATTTCATGATAACAATAAGCTGTATATTTTTCAAAACTGGATATTGTGTGGTGAGAAAAGAGGTAGTAGTTAGTTACATTACCTGTCAGGAAGAACAAATTAGTCGCGTGTTCAGCAATAGGCACATAATCATCACGAGCAATATCAATAGCCTTTTCAGTCTCTACGGACACTATTTGCTTTTCTTTTATCTCATTAGAGATATCTTTTGCAGCATTTAGTATTTGTACTGCTTCTTCATCTTCTAGCAGGTGTTCGGAAGTTGCTAGAACGTAGAGGATTTTCTTCTCAGTTTCTTGTAGGATCCTGCGGTGCTCGGCTCCTTGAGTGACCAGCTCGGTTTTCGCTTGCTGCAGCTCAGGTCTCTCGCGAGCTACTACTCTAGACAGTAACTGAGCTTGGAGTCCGTCGCTGGCCAGCATGAAGTTGACTAACGTCACACGCACACTCACTTCTGGTAGGTAGTGAGGATTTGCCAGCTTTGTACTGATGTATAATCTTTAAAACGATAAAACATATACACTTTAGTACTTTGAATATGGTGTAGGCATGTAATGAGGAGGGATGAAGAGCATGTAACAAAGAAAGTAATGAACATGAATATGGATGGACGCAGAAGAAGAGGAAGGCCTATGAAAAATAAAAGTATGAAAAAGTGAGGATTTGATTGCTGATAGAGCTGAATGGAAGAAAAAGACAATGGCGCAACAGGTCATGTTGCGCCGACCCCAAATAAATTGGGATAATGGCAGGCAAATGATGATCACTTTAGTACTCTTAACCCTAATAAACTATTTTTTTTGTGTTATTACCCAACACTTACTTGAAAGTTTTGCAGTATTCGACAATACTGTCACCAATCTTGATACAAAGAGCTCCACCTTGACGGAAAGTCTGCTGCTGCAGTAACGGTTCCAACATCGGGTCTAATTCTTCCAAAACATTTTCTAATAACACCTGAATAATAGACATTTCAAATAGATGAAGAAATAATGAAAGCTATAGTATAAAATTGCAACTCAGTCCTATATTTTTTTTAAATGACACTACTAAGTATGACAATCTTCTAAATATGCATACCGGTGTTCCCATCAATATAGCATTTTCCAACACTCGACTGAGATCTGCTTGTGCTAATCGGCACACAGACAGGTTGTTATTTTTTTCTATATTTTTGATCCAACGATTCGCTTGACCCTGGGGGTCGATCATCAGGGGCCATCGTCTAGCAGACCTAACGAAAGTATAGTTTAGTTTCAAGAAAACAATACGCCCTTCTTCCTCATGGCCAAACTATTTCGCCTAACTGATTTGGCTACGAGGAACTGTATATCCTTATGGCCAAACTTAGTACACTTGCCACCGAAGAGGATACTTATGTATGATAAATTCGCAGTAGTTCCATTGAGTAGTTCAATGATGGTACTACTGAATTTTTTTGCTCACGTTCCATTGGGTCAGGCAATGGAAATAGCGCGAACTTTTAGTTTACAAATTATTCGCAGTAGTTCCACTGAGTAGTTGTCTGTGATCCACCTTCTCTAATGTCTCAGCACGCATAAAAGTGTCTTTGAAGAAGTTGGAGGTCTTGACGAGATTTACATTTTAAGTGACAGCTGTCAAACTTCAAACTCGTTTATCTCGTTAACTACGTATTAGTAGGCAAGATCGCTTAAGTGAGAGTTCCCGTTTTTTCCCGAGTTTGGCCCCGCCTTGGAAACGAATCTTTAGGCTATTCTTAAGCTATTCCGAGCCGGGGCCTTGCTAGAGTCTGGCCAGCGAGTCTTTGGACACGGAAATGGCGCCAATTTTAAAAATCTTTCACATGTTAACACTGAAAAACTACAATAAAACAATTTTGATACTTATTATTTTTTTTGTTTTCTGCTCTTTAGTTTGTGTTTGCCTTGCCTACCGGTATGTATGTATGATGTATCTACCGGGAGTAACAGAAAGGGTATAACAAGCCGAAAGGAGGTCAAGGCACTCATGAAACTGAACAACTTTCCCCATGAAACATGGGTCGATATATGAAAAAAATATTTGGACCTCCCATACAAAATCGCAGATCAGCTGATTGATTTACTCTGAGGTCCAAATTTTTTTTCATATTTCGTCCCATGTTCCATGGGAAAGTTGTTCAGTTTCATGAGTACCTTGACCTCTTTTCGCCTTGTTATATATACCCTCTCCGTCACTCCCTGTATATATCGCAGGATAACAGTGAAATCCGGTTGAACTCGAATTTCCTAGGCCCATCGCGAAGAGCCGGACAATTGCGAAATACATCGATTTATTCACCATTGGCCTAAAAATCTTGGTAAATAACAACGGGAACTCCCAAAATTTTTTTGTATAGAAATTCTAACCTACTATATGTTACACCACTCGTTTCTTTGGAAAGTTTGTAGGTCTGGATGAAATCTTCAATTTAAATGTTATCTCGTTAACTATGCATGCTACTCAATTAGTTTCTTTGGAAAAGTTGTAGGGCTTGACGAGATCTACATTTTAAGTGACAGCTGTCAAACTTCTCGCTCGAATTATGGTCGGGATTATAAAATAATACATTTTACTTTTTTATTTGTATTTAACTGTACCTACTTTTCTTACTTTTACACAAGTTTGGCTATAAGGATATAGAGTTCCTCATAGCCAAACCAGTTAGGCGAAATAGTTTGGCCATGAGGAAGAAGGGACAATACGCTTGTATAAAAGATACAATAAAGCAAAAGTGGAATATATTACGCAATAACATTCTCTCAAATATAAAAAACTTACATAATAATAATACCGCTTTCGACGCTGAAGTTGTCAGAAGGCAAACCATTTATATTCCATTGCTGAATAACTACTGGGTCTCCGAGAGATTTGATCATACTAAAGTTCAAAGTACAAACGATATTGCAATCATGCACAGCCTGAGCCCAAGTTTTAATCTGAAGCCAAAATGATACGTCATTTAGATATTATTTATACTTCTCTAGATTTTTATGAAAACTTTTTGTTCTTATCTGGCTTTCCAGAAGTAGTTACCTTTACATTACATACCTGCTTTGTTCTAAAAGTAGCTGTAAAGGGTCCCAAATAAGCGATAATGCTAGCAGCAATCAAAATGTCACCTGAAAGTGAGATAAAAAACATTGTAATCGTCCGATAACCACAGCTCAAGTTAAGATAATATATAAGTTTATTATTTACCTGCGAGAGTCTTGTATGTCGCTCTCAAATCAGCTGCAATTTGTGTCCATCTAGTTTTTTCTCCTCCTAAACCTGATATCAGCATTTCAGCTCGTTTCAGCTTACTCATACAAGCAGCCACTTGATCATCCATAATCTTCTGCTGACGATTTTGCTCAGCAAGAGCTGCTTCTAGTTCAGCCAGTTTTCTTTGGATTTCTTTGAGTTGGGCCACTTTGATAGCCAAAGCATTCATGGCTTTGTCATAGACTGCCTGAGCAGCGGCCAACCTTGCCTTTTTGGGTGCTACTACTTTAGCTACCTTATCGTACTTCGTTATTGCGATCACCCATTTGCATAAACCTGTCAAAAATAGTTTTTCATGAGCCGTGCTACAAGGATGCCTGATAATTTCAAGTTTAAATTTAATACAAATGTTTTTACCCTCAGCTGCTACAGACACTTGGCGAATCTTTTCTGGTACAAATCCCTCATCTGCCATAACAGTAGTCATTAATTTCTTCATGATTGCTGGTGGAATATTGTCTTTATCATAATCTATCAAAGTGTTTATAAACTTGATATCTCCCAACAATCTTTTTGACGGCCCCCACCATTCTTCCACAGTGCCCACTCCAGAAGGGTGTGGTACTTTATCCGGTTTCATATCCTGCAATAGCAGTTTATGCTACTGTTGATTATAATATAACAGAGGGCATTAAATGAAAACTGATAATAAAATATGACACGAACAATCAAATTTCCTAAATATATGCGACTACACACCAAATTAATTTCAATCTATAAATTCTCGCAACTCTTTCGTGATTTTACGAGAATTGCGATGAGCAGTCGTGGCGTGAAGCGAAAATGTCCTCAACAAAATATAAGGACAGTAAACAAAAATATTAACAAATAACTGAGCACATAAGTTTACATATAATATACGGAGCCCTAGTGTTATAGCCCATGCAACTGAACAACATTCCCTAAGAAAATTAAATAGACATAATAACATTCAAAAAAATAATTGAAAGCTCCATGCAAATTCAAGCCCTTGTTCTATCCTGTAAGGGGTTGGGTCAAATAAGTGTGATAAAGCAAGCGCTAGATAATACATGCAAAATAGTCATGCAATGTGCGAGGTCATTTTGGTATTTATGACTTACCGGGTCATCCCACTTGATATATTGCAAAAGAAGAAACATATGTATAACATTATGATAAATGGGTCTGTCGAATCAATGCAAGATATTTTACAAACAACAGCATCTGCAGGTAGTCTTAATGTCTGCATTCTTATACCAGTAGTACATTTTGTACAAATATAATATTAAAAATCGTCGAAATACCCTTAGAATACAAATGGCTTCCATGACGATCCTAATTCCCTTTGGAGGACTTTTCATGGTCTTGATGAAGGTAATATCTTGAGGAGTGAGAGTGTCCAGAGCAGCCAAGGCGGCATTGAGGATCGGCATAGCTTCTGCCAGATCAGCGTCGCATTCATCTTTTATTTCTTGAGCTGCTTTAGCCTAAATTTCAATAAAAATATTAACTATCAGGCAAAATCAAGGAATTGCATACCTTTTTACAGGCAACTACAGAAATATGTTATTTGTGATGGATGAGGCACCTTAAATAACTTGAGCAACGTCAGAATGGCAAAATGTAGTGTTTTTTGAAAGACATGAAGATAATGATAAGATATAACATATTAATATTACTTCAACCTTTAG
Source organism: Phthorimaea operculella (assembly GCA_024500475.1). Taxonomy (NCBI): domain Eukaryota; kingdom Metazoa; phylum Arthropoda; class Insecta; order Lepidoptera; family Gelechiidae; genus Phthorimaea; species Phthorimaea operculella. Next base: position 60,172 of record JANFCV010000419.1, on the reverse strand, counting down.
CTACTGAAATTTTCTCAAAATTACTTGCAAGAAATCTAAACGTATATCTGGAAAATTACCTGTTTCGTAGCAGCTTCTTGGTCAACTATGACGTCAGCTTCAATAACTGCCACTTCCGCTTTTTCTTTCTCCACTATAGCTGTAGTTGCAGCAACAGCTGCTGCACCAGCTGCCAATTTTGGTTGCAGAACTTCCAGTTCAGCCTGAAGAATAGCTACTGATTTGGCTGCAACGGCTAGTTGGTCCAGACCAGTGAGATACCTCTTTTCACCTGACAACAGTTCCCTAAAGGAATACAATTAGTTTTGTTGCAGTAGCAATTTCAAAAATAAGCAGATTTATAGCACTTAGTCAAAAAACGAAGTACTTACTCTCGTTTTTTAGTCAATAATGACTTAAACATGTTGATAAGCTCAAGGTATGCTGTCGGAGTAACGTAGTTGTATCGTTTGAGCCTCATGAAGAACTGTCTCGTGAGCTCCTGGGTGTCGGTGTGGAAGATCATGCACAGTTTGATGGCGGAGGTGCGCTCATGTTCTGACAGTTCAATGTCTTTCAAAAACCTAGTAGCTACTGCAAGTAGAGCGTCCGGTGGCCATTCCTGTTGGCAAAGTAAAAGTAAATCTATCTTACATGTTAGATGCAGTACCGCGTGCTTAGCTAGGCTTAGTATAGCATCACCCCAATTCTACCCGTGGGTGTCGTAAAAAGCGACTAAGGGATAATTATCCAGGGAATGGGCAGCAGCGTTCGCAGGTGAATTAAACATCTTGCACTGTGCTCGCCAATCCGCCTGCAGAGCGTGGTGAGTATGGCAATACCCTCCCAATACGGGGGAGGCCCATGTTCAGCAGTGGACCGTTGTGGTTGTAAAAGTATGTTAGATGCATTCCATAGATACTACGCTTTATGATGCGTATACAGCATTGCTGCTCGCCCTTAGAGACCTTAGTACATGAGTACAGAATTGACCTTGTGCCACAGCTTACGCGTCTGAAGGATATTTTTAGTTCACAACGTCACGAATGTCATATCATGAACCATGCCATACCTGGAACCAGTCGATGGTGCAGCAGTTGACGAGCGCGGGGAACTTGCGAATGCGCGTGCGCAGCGAGGTTCCGGCGGGCGACATCGCCAGGCAGATGTGCAGCTGGTCGCGCACGATCGACACAAAGTACGCGTACAGCGCTGTGGGACTCCCGTCGGTTTGCAGTGATTTGTCTCGTTGACGGTCAATCTACATAAAATGACATAAGTTTTGTTTCTGAAACTAGTTTTCTGCTCATCTTTACATATATCACGCCTATATCTCTGGCGGAGTAGGCAGAGCGGTAAACGGCTGTAAAAAAAACGGCCATCGACACAAAAGTTTGAAAGTAATATCTCTGGACGAGACACACAGCGCCATCTAGCCCCAAACTAAGCAAAGCTTGTACTATGGGAACTAGACAACTGATATAATACTTATATACTTTAAGTCATTCAGAAGACTGTGTGTGTATTACCATAGTGACAGATTGTCAGCCTGTCGCCTAAAATTGCAATACACATCAATTTTCAAATCCTTCATGTTCAACTTACGAAGCCAGTAAACTGCTTTGCTTTACTTACCTAAGGTAACTATAGGAATCGAAATAATATTACGTATAGAAAAGAATACACACATTACATTATTGGTTTTAAAAACAAATTGATTTATCTCTAAAGAGTACTTACCACTCGCATCTTTTCACATATTTCAGCTTTTTCATCTGACCCGAAAATATTCGGCACTTCGCCTGAGTTTAGCATATTGTTTACATCTTCCAAAAAGCCTTCCTCTTTGATCTGCGGTATGAAAAGTGTTGCGTTAAATCATAATGCTTTTAGGAAAACTTCCAAAATTTTGCACCGCAGGCAGTATTTGAACCTGCGACCTTCGGCATCTGTACTGCCGACGCCACTACCGGTAGCCCAGTTGGTAGCGCCACTGCCTGCGGTGCAAAATTTTGGAAGATTTCCAAAAATTGTATACCTAACACGAGAAGTGTTTTAAAATTTGGTATTCAATAATGCTTTTAATTTTAAGGTATTATTGTAGATAAATATTAAGATCACCTGGGATTCAATGAACAAAAACACCATGTACAGTTCCGGCGTACTGCTTTTCTTTAGTAATGTCTTTAAATCTTCACGCCATTCATTTTTTCCATACGTTCGACTCATTTCCACCTGTCGAAAATTATTTCGTCATTATATAAAGTAGTTGTTGCTGTTGTTACGTTATATTACTTTGAAGGTAATGTGCGAAAGAAACTTGTAACCTATTTTTTGAACATCTTTAAAAAAGCTTTAAACCAGGGTTTTCAGTTACCGTATTCACTAGACAGAGATGATCGCTAACCCAATGTAACCATATCAAGAGCCTTACCTGGAAAAGATCAAATTCATTGATGTGCGCCGCAAGCCGAGTGAGGGATTGCCGGCCGGAGCCCCCTAGTCCGACCAAGAGTGCATGTGATCGTGGTTGCGTCAGCACGCGACAGATTCGAGACACGTGCTCGATTGCAAACCTAAAAAAACATGGTGTTTATACCAAGGAAAAGTGTAAGAATTGCATTTCTGTGCAGCAGTGGTTCAGCTTGGTAGTTTTAGTGGTCCTAGAGGCAAATATCAGGATTAATGGATGATAATTTTTCGCTCAGTTACCATACAAAACGCAAATCTGATAGATCACTCCACTTGGTATACTGTTACACGGACCAAGCTATATTTTAATGAGCGTTTTAAAAACCTATCCCAACCTAAAGTGAATGCTTTTAAAAGCTCTGACACAAGGGTTTTTCTGTGCGCGCCCTACACGAAGAAGGAAGAAGTGCTTTTAGTCTAAACTTTAATCTTTTGCAAAAAATATTACAACAAACTTACCTGAACAACACCAGATTCATAGGTTTTTTAGACATGTTGTTGAATTCAACCAGGAAAGCCTCTACAGTAGAGTTCAAATGATCCATATTAGTGGTTTCCATGTAGAAACGAGTGTCTACTTTTGGGTTGGCGAAATCACAGTAAATTAAGTTACGCAGGTGCCTATCCGTGATGACCTGAAAATAATAATAATAAAAAAAAAATTTGTTTATTTTAAAAAAAAAAGTATCAAGTAAGTATCGGCAAGGTCCTTAGTAGATCCACTTTATTACACTTTCTTTTGTAGGTATGTATCTTCATCGTAAGTAGGTGCCCCATATCGTCTTGTGCCGAACATTTAGTTGCTAATTTCATTAAATGTTCCAAACCATAGTAGTAAAATTGAAGAATGGCTCTACTTAAAATAGTTGTTATCAAGACATGAACCAAACTCGTTTACTTTATCTTTAGGCCCATCCAGCAATCGGGACAGCATCTTATCGAAGTTTTCCTTCAGATGTTTAGAGGTGGCGTCCCTCAGGCAGGTCACCAGCCACTGTCGATCAGCTTCCTCTATCAGCCGGTCAGAGAAAACCCGCAGATTCTCGTGCACCCACAGTCGCTTCATAGAAGGCTGGTCTGGTGTCACTTCTGGTACTGATAACAGCACACCCTGCAAAATGCATATTTATATTACTAACTTTAAATGATCTACCAATATGTCGTTCTTCCTTGTCGTTGTTTGTTGGAAGGTTTAAGCGTCAGAGAATTCGTTTGTTTGTACAGAACTGCCTTTCAGAATCGTTACAAATAGCAACAAATGCAGTCAATCCCCTAAAATCATGGCACCATTCAAAGTGCTTGGTGGAAACCGATAGTAGAAGAAGCGTTCAAAGGTGAATATTTCTGAATAAATACTTACCAAAATTACTCTAGAGAAATCACGTAAGTTGAACGTGTAGTGTGACTTAGACGGAGTCGGTAACAAGTTGAGACGACATTGCTGATACACTTCCAATGTTCCGTTTACTATTTGCTCAATACAAGGATCAAACTCCTTTGAAAAGCCTCTGAAATATAATAAACACCACTTGTTATTTCTCATGTTAATATGCATGTTGTTTGTTGTTCGTCTTGTCGCCAGTTTCGAGAATGAAATTACTTGCTAGAACTAGGCTGAATTGTGAGATGTAGCATAAGATGCTCTCAGGCCAGATGGACCAATGTCTTAAAGTAGCTGGTGGTGGTAGCGATTGGATAACAAAAAATTTAGATCCTTGTGGTAGGGGAGGACTACGTCTAAAAGTGAACGGCTATAGGCTGAAGCGATGTGATACACCGAAATTTGTGGAATCTTTCATTTTGAGATGGTTACCTGGTGTCAAGATGCCACAACATTATTTTGTTGAAGATGACTTTGAGAGTGTTTTCATCGAACTCGTCAATACACAAGAAACAGAAATGGCGCGAAAATCGTGGTGTTACCAGCTTGGCTCCTGGAGTTGGCTTCCCCATTGCACACATGAACTGAAAATAATGTTCTCTTATTTAATTTTCTCCTGCTTGGTAATGAATGGGATTTCGGCTTAGAATAGCATCACCTATAGCTTAAAAAGCTACAAAGGGGTAAAAATAAACAGGAAATGTGCATCATCATTCTTTGTAAATGCAACATCCTTAGTTGCGCTCGCCCATCTGTTTGCCAAGAGTGGTGAGTGTCATGAGAGTATAGCATTGCTCACAAATTAGAAAAGGTCCATCTCCAGGCAGTGGATCTCTATAGCAAAACGTTAACGATACGACATACGACATTTACGTTTTAGGGTTTAAAAGCATTTTAAAATCTCATTACTATATTCACCTGGACATCGAAGAGGTTGAGAGCGAAGTTGGTCTTGCGGTCGTACCAGTGGCCGAGGTCTATGCCCTGCCGCAGCACCTCGATCGGCGGCTGCGCTCCATATTGCTCTGTCGTAGGCATGCTGACGTCATCCACAAATACTACGCAGTAGCAGCCTATAGGCGAGCCGAACTAACAACTTACAAGGACCATATAGTATACCATATTCACCTGGACATCGAAGAGGTTGAGAGCGAAGTTGGTCTTGCGGTCGTACCAGTGGCCGAGGTCGATGCCCTGCCGCAGCACCTCGATCGGCGGCTGCGCTCCATATTGCTCTGTCGTAGGCATGCTGACGTCATCCACAAATACTACGCAGTAGCAGCCTATGAGCCGGCCATACTAACTTACAAGGACCATATAGTATACCATATTCACCTGGACATCGAAGAGGTTGAGAGCGAAGTTGGTCTTGCGGTCATACCAGTGGCCGAGGTCGATGCCCTGCCGTAGCACCTCGATCGGCGGCTGCGCTCCGTACTGCTCTGTCGTGGGCATGCTGACGTCATCCACAAACACCACGCAGTAACAGCCTATGGGCGGACCGTACCAACCTACAACAAATGATATAGTATAAGACATTTTCTAGACTAAGAACTTTTCACGAGCAATCACAAACGAGCAGATTCTAACAATTTATATTTACCTTTTCTTCTTTTGTCAAGTTTACCCATGATTATATCTTGCGTTTGGTTACAGTTTGTTTGAGCCGAAAAAGCCATAATAAGAGCTTTGTACACTTTAGTATCAACTTTTTTTACAAGGAAATCCTGAAACATACAATAAGTAAGTAAGTATTTAAGACATCATAGCAATTAAATTCATGTTTTTCTTTACCAAAGAACCTATTGAGACTTTCTGATTTTCCAAACCTCGTAGCAACTTGCTACGAAGTGCCGCCGTAGTCATCTGGGACGTAGATACTATAAGCAAACTAATTAAAACTGAGTCAAATACGTCTTTAGCACTAACGGCAGATACCTTTCTTCCCAGAGGCCTTTAAGCATGATGTTTCACAAACAGCAGAAAGCATACTCAGTACCAACTAACTTACTGTTGAATGAGAGGGATGGAAGCTCAAAAAAGAGTTATTTAAGTCAATTAAAGGAAGGAGGATATAATATATATTTTTACTTTTATTTTGTAAAACATAATATTGTTATAATTGTAGGCTGAGTCCAGCGGTCGAAACAAATTAAATTAGGTTTACACTGAAAAACAGCAGAAATGCTGAGTTGTTCACCTTTTTATCAACATAATATGTTTAATTTTAAAGCTCATGTTTGTACTTTGTTGCTGTTGATAAATAAAGATCTTTTTATTTTTTTATTTTATTTGTTTTTATAATAATACGTATGTACAGAGGTCAAGGAGAAGACAGACGATAGAGATAACTGTCGGTTACCCCATAGAGAAGAGGAATGAACTTTTAAATATTAAAAGGAGAGGACAAATAAGTTACTGTTATGTATGCAGACTTTCCCGTGCCGGTGGGACCAACCATCATGACCGGCTTCTGATGCGTCACATACAACTTGAAGAGTGCCAGGTAGCGCACACTGTCCAGTGTAGTCACGAGGATCTGATTGGGTAACGTGTCTCTGCTGATTGGTGGAGCCGAAGTCACGTCGTCTTGCCATGGCTTCCATTTACCTTTGCCCTGGTAGAAATGCAATCATAAATTCTTTTACATAACAAAACGTTCTTCGCAAAAATAAAGTAAGACCAAAGCCTCGCAGATTTGCACCAAAAACTCTATTTAATCCTAAAAGTTTGTCGTATGGACACTTTTACACCAGATGATTAAAAATAAAGATGGAACAACTTGGACATGACCTGGGCCTTATGTTTTCGGTATCTTTGTACTCATCATTTCTTACTAAAAATAAATTAATGCTAACTAAGTAAAAATAAAGTAATGTTGTGGAAGCTCTTACTTCTTTGATATATCTGTAGTCGTAAATGGAACCCTCTTTGGGTATTGTGAAAATATACGGCTTATCGGGCTTCGCTATAGGTTTAGGATATCCAAGGTCTTTCAAAACCTGTAATATAAACAATTTGTCAGAGCTGAGAAAACCTATGAATAATTAATTGTAGCTAGATATACAGATATGAATTTGAAAACAAACCTTTTTGGGAAAATCTTTTTCAAGTAGTCCCCTGAACATTAGGTTAAACTTTGCTCGACTAGCGTCTTCCAATGTAGCTCCCAAAGACCAAATAGCCGAGAAAAAATAGACACCCTAGGAAAAACATATTCAGGATAATTAATTAAAAGAATTTCTAATAAAGGTGTGCTTTTTTTCAGGCAGTGATGTGAATAAGGGTTACCTCTAGTTGGGCCCTTATGTCGAGCTCCTCCAAAGTGGCAGTATACTTCTCATCCTTATAATCATCCAAGAAAGTGTCAAAGAGTCTCATATTAGCAACTATTAGATTACTGCGAGATGTCACATACATTTGCTGAAAAATAATGCACGTAATGTAAGATGTTTGTGTCTTAAAAGGCTTTGCGTAAAAAGAATTGTTCACTAGTTGTGCCGCAAGGTGCCAGTTTAGAATAGCATCACCGAGGGTATCGTAAAAATCAACGAAGCGATGAATCTAAGAATGAGCGTTCTGAGTGAATCCAAAATCTTGGACTGCGCTCGCCAATCCGCCTACCAACTACAGTTTGGCAAATACCACCTAATATTGAAAGGTTCATATCCTGCGGTGGACTGTTGTGGCTGCTATAATTTAGTTATACCTTGTAACGAAGTTCGTACCTTGACTTGTCCCGACAGCTCAACTAGCCAAAGGAGTGGCGACACAAATCTGATGAACAAATTCCGTATGATGGTCTTATGTGAGGGTTTCAAAAATGGTGGCAGTACATTCAGCCATGACTCGAGCAAGCAATGCCAACCTAGACCCTTCGGTTCTAAGTAAATCATTCCACAACGTGACACCTGTAAAAGTAATATGTCGGAATAGATTGTAAAGGTTTGATTGACTGATATTCTTCTGGTAGAATGAAAGTTAAGAAAACTAGCTCAGGTATAAACAAGGAGAGGTACCGACCGTGGCCATCACCTAGCAGTAAAACAACCTAGGCTGACAAAAAAAACAATGTTTAGAGTTGTTTCGGCAAGCGTAGCATTGGGAGTCCTCTGGCCAGATGTACGACTTAATTTGGCGGTTGATAGTGACTAGATGGTTAAAACGGGAGATTAACTTATGGAGTATCAGCAATGAGTTAGAGGATAATGTGATTTGATTGATGTCTTTAACTGTTTACCGTAGCGGGTGAGGCAGCTTCCAAATCCATCGGCTCAAATACAAGGTTAGTAGTCGGCGCCAGCTGGATAATTTCTCCACTCATTAGGCACAGCTTCTTATTATCATCCAACACAGTATTCAAATTTTCAATCCACACTGCATCCACAGGTCCGTCGAAAATTAGCCATTTTCTATCAAAATTACAAAATGTTTATGGTTCAAAATACCTAAGGTTTACCACGCATTATAGCCAACATGTGAAAGTTCGCTTTCAGTTGACAGCTTTAGCTCCTGCAACTTCTTACTAAGTACTTTCTATTCGTAACCTGGTCATGTCGTATAAGAAGATCAAAGAAGCAGGCGGGAAAAGGAAACTCCTAAGGGTTTCTCCACAGACAAAAGCATTAATCTCTTAAACATAAAAAGACACTAATAAATCGTGGTATTTCATATACATACCTATTTGGATTGGTAGACTGCGCAAACGCACGGTAGCTGACAGCTAGGATGCCGTCCGACCACTCGTGCGACACAGGATCAAACTGGCCGTACAGCTGGCCCATAGTGATCGATTTCGGGTTGATTACGGTCCATTCCGCTCCATTTTCGTCCATCAGACCCTGGAAAAGAGATCTCCAGAAATCTCGACTCATTTCCAAATAATTAAATACAGATTAAATATAGATACAGACAAACGCAGAAAACTGTGATTTGCTGGTGATACGGCACAAATATAGGGAGTATCAAAACGGGTATTACAAGCCGAAAAGAGGTACTCATGAAACTGAACAACTTTTCCCATGGAACATGATTCGAAATATGATTATTTTAACCTATCGTCCCTGAGGAAAGTTTTTCCTATCATCAGCCCATGCATTAATATCAGTCGCTATTGAAACTGTACCTAAATCAAGCACATTGTAATCTACATACATCATTGGAAACCTTCTCCAAGGCCGCGCCCAATACTTTGTAACAGGTGGTCTTTCCGGCGAAAGGGAATCCAACCAACATCAAACCGTGCCGCACAAGGATCATCTCGTACAATTGGAGAACCTGAAAAAATTAAGTATAAGTAAAGTTGACCTTTCGGAAAGTTTCTTTTTAAAACCAAATGTAATTAATTCTCATTTTTATTTACCTTTTCGACAAAGAATGGATTTGCTTGAACATTGAGAGTAACACTGACTGCCTTTGCGCTTGACACTAATGCCTCCAATCCAGCAGGTGGCAGAGGCATCCCCGGGAACAAATCTTGAATGATACCCTGAAAAAAGGTTTTGTGGAGTAAGAAGAGTCGATATTGAGTGTTACGACAAAAATGAGTTGAGGTGTTGGCGTTTTTATGAGAGTTTCAGAGAAAAATTACCATGAACAAAGGAACATCATGTTCAAGGAACTTGGGAAGGTTGACGTCCTTGATGGACCGCAATAAGATGACGTCCTCGTCTTCGTCCGGATATCGCAGCTTCAGCGATCCGGCTGCTCGCAGCACTGACTTCACTGCGCGCATACCTGTCACAACGCATCCAATATAAGAAACTGAGCATGATTAGTTCACCAAATTCGAAATGAGGAGGAAACTGGGAACTAAACGGCACCCTTTTAGATTTTGCCACTTGAGAATGTGTAAATTTTTTTTTTCGATTCATATAGTCATACCTAAAGAAACTTGCAATATAGACTAAGCTCCCATTGAGAAAGTCTTACCTCATAAGTCTACCGGTTGAAAGTATGCTATAACGATAGATCATGTTTAGGAAGTCATACCATTGTATGGGTAGCCATCCGAAATCCTGGCAGATTATTTTTTATCCGACTTAAAAAACTTATTTTATTTCCAAAATTTACATCACACCGGAATTAGTTGCAAAACTATCCCGGTAGATGGAGCCCATCCACGCGATAGTGGACAAGATATACTTCCATAATTTCGCGGGCTCAATTAGAACCGCGGTAGCCCAGTTGGTTAGGGCGTCGGCAGTACTGATGCCGAAGGTCGCAGGTTCAAATCCTGCCTGCGGTGAAAATTTTGGATGTTCTCCAAAAATTACATCACACCGCTTTACCATTTGAAACATATACCCATCCAAAGAGACACCTTTGGCGATGAGAACCCGCTAGGGTTGCCATCTCCAACACCGCAGTTTCCATGGTCAGCCACATTTTAAAGGCCAAAAAAGAAAGTCACTTATTACGAAATGAAATTAATACAGATCGATAGCCCTAGGAATTCCATTGATGAATAGGGTTGCCTGTTATCATCACAACGGTATCTCTGATAAGCCGCCTCAAAATTTTTAAATGAGATTTTCAGAGACACTGCCAGGCTGATAACAGGCAACCTTATATAATCATCAATGACATCCCTGGGGCTATCGATCTATATTAATTGCAATGGGTAGCCAGATGAGTTAAGCGAGTTCATTTTTTAGCCTATAAAAAGTGGCTGACCATGGAAATTGCCAGTGTTGGAGCTGGCAACCTAAGCGGGTTCCCATCACCAAAGGTGTCTCTTTAGAAGGGTATACGTTTCGAACGGTAAAGCTGTGTGATGTACATTTTAGAAATAAAATAAGTTTTTTAAGTCGGATAAAAAAAAACTGCCAGCATTTCGGATAGCCACCCATACAATGTTATGACCTCCTAAACATGATCTATCGTTAATCGTTATAGCATACTTTCAATCGGTAGACTTATGAGGTAAGACTTTGTCAATGGGAGCTTAGACTAATATGTTGTTCATTTTTATACCGTAATCGTAGTGACTCTGCGAAGAGAGCTGTTCCGAGCAGAGCTTGTAAGTGGCGACAATCTTCACAGCGAGAGGCTTGGCGTTGAGGTATCCGAACGCGTACAGCTCAATCTCAGAAATCAAAACATAATCAGGCACCATCATGGCCACGGACCGGAATAGAGCCTATAAAATAACGATTAGCCATATAAATTACAGATGATACGAAAGGTAAGCTCTTCTTATAAGTATTTACAGTAAGGTGCAATATTTACATACCTTCAAGTTGTCCGGCAGTTCAGAACGTCCCGCATAACCAGGATTCATTGTAATGAACACAGCACAAGTCGGGTCCAAGTTGAGCAGGGTGCCTTCAAACAAGAGTTTGGTTTGGCCAGAGTTGATACCACGTTGGATGGACAGGATTTGTTGAGCGACCACGGAGAGTACCTCGAGGTCAATGCGGTTGAACTCGTCGAAGCAAGACCAAGCTCCACAGGATGCGAGACCCTTGAAATCACATTCAAGTGAAATATTTGTTATTATATTTCAATTTACTTTAGAAAAAACAATAATGGTAGCTTTACCTTGAAGAATTTCCCAAGAGCAATGTAATCTAGTCCGTCTGAGCAATTGAATACGACGCACTGCTTAGCTACGGCTTTTGCCAGATCTTTCGTCGTCTCAGTCTTTCCGGTTCCAGCTGGGCCTTCCGGGGCTCCGCCTTTAATTTAAAAGTATATATGTATTCCTGAACAAAACTCTTCACATAAATAAACTTTTTTTTTATAAAACAAGTATCAAGTGCTTGTACCTACATTGCCATTTAAATCATTTACCTAAATTGAGATGTAAAGCCCCAAATAAAGTTCTGTAGCACCGATCCGTAAGTGGAGTGATGACCAGTCGTGCAACATTTCCTAAATACTCGTACCCATACATTAGAGTAGAGTTGATCATGCGGGTTGCCAGTTGCATTGATGTGTTTTCTTGTTTCTGTTGATATAAATAAAAGAAATAGGTTAATTATAATATGGGTCCCGTTTTGATATTTTAGTCATTGTGTGTGTGTAGGTATTTTAGTATATAAATCGTATAATTAATAAAACTACTAACAAATATTTCCGAATTTAGTAGATCTGATATGAATTTTACCAACCTCCCAGTAGTATCTCAACTGTGACAGCCAGTTGAAGTCATTATCGAGCTGGACGTTCAAATCGACTAGAAGTTGAACAATATCTCTGGCGTGGACATCCAATACCACTAAGGCTCCGAGAGTGATTCGGTTCTGCAAGCTTAGCTCTCCACGGACCAGGTCGACAACTTTCGAAATTTGGTTGTTGCAAACCTTCCAATATTTTTTCATCGCTTCTATACTGTCGTGTATGGCCTCTGTAAGTTCCATAGTCCAGTACGTCATGGCTATACTTTGCACCTTTAAAAAGAATAGTGAATACCATAAGTATTACTAGGTAAATACATAGTTAAATAACTAAATACATAGGTAGTATTATCAATAGCAATATTCTTTAAAAAAAATAGATTGCTTACGCATTGTCCCGGCCAGATAAGTACCCATGCTTGGCGTTCTTTTTTTACATAGTCTTCAAATGAGAGATTGATACCATTATGTACTGAAACCTTCATCGATGCTTCCAAATCTACAAGCCATTTCTCCACCTGTAGAAAGAAAAATTACTTCGACAGGTTATTAGCTTCCACTAATCCTATATTTAAGTGCTTGGCTCTTGTCCTAGAGAGTCCACTACAAAGTCTAAAATTATAGTTGATTTCAACAATAGATATGAAATGTTGAAAAATACTTACCATGCCCTTAGCTGCAGCGGTATCAATGGTAATCACAAGTGGTACAATCTCCCCTTCAGATGATTTCATGTTGGTTACAACCAATTCTGGGGTAAATGTCAAAGTTGCAATACCTTCGAAGCACTTCTTCAAGTGCGGCTGTACACTGTAAACATATAGCGCATTTTTTATTACCTACAAATGTTGTAACTTTACAGAAACAAACCTCATGAAATACTATGTATTACCGTGTTGGATCCTTCGTTTCTGATAAAATTTCAAGCAACTCGTCATTAGACAAGAAGAAGAATCTCGGGAAGTACAGACGCTTCTTTTCCAAATATGCATTGAGTCCTCTCTGCACCATATCTAGGAGGTTGTTACATTTCTTCATACGATCTAACATCTTTTCTATTTGGATAACTTCCAGGACTAATGGCTCTGTGTAAGCAGCTTTCATTATTTCACGCCAAGTCTACAAACATTGTTGTTCATTAATTTCATTCATCATTATTTTCATTCTAAGGCTAACGAACAAGGATAACTCATATTTTATGTAGTTAAACGACTGACCTAAAACAACAAGGTCAGTCGTTTTGCTACATAAAATATGATTCTAAGACTGTTTATACTTTTGAAATAATACCTTATCAACAGCGGCAAATCTTCTCCCTTCTTCAGGAATCTGTTGCTGAATATCAGGAGACGAGAAGATTGGTTCCAAATACATCCATGTTGCCTGTACTTTAAGCCACTCGTCTAAGATTTCTTGTAATAGAAGAAGTTTCCCCTCCCAATCGCTAGAATAACAAAATAGTTCTAATAAGTAAAGAAGATATGAAATTAACATTTTATTTATTACAGTACAAATATGGGAGATTTAATTTATTACAGTACAAATATAACGATGATTAAAGAATATTAATACATACATGATTATTGTCTCAAACGGCTTGATGTATGGAGAGTTTTTCATAGTTTGAGTTTTAACTATATGATCATCTAGTTGCAGTTGTATATCATCGATGCTTGAAAGAATGTACGTCCCAGTATCTCTGAAAATAACAAGTAACCCATACAATATATCAAACCATCATTCATGGGCAGATAAAAGAGTGGTATAATATAAATTAAATCAATAGATAACACGTACTTGTAAACTAAAATGTCGAATTCAAGATCTGCCCATTCTCTCATCATCTTGTCCAGCATCTTCTCCAGATTGTTTTCTTTTGTAGCAGCCTCTGAAATGGGCTCAAACTTCTCGACGTAATCATCAAGCTGGTAGTCAATAACCTTTTGTAACGTCAAGTCATCATCAACGGGGATAGGGAAGCCAACGATATCAGATATTTTATCCCAGTGTCGAGCTTTCATGCCTGGATTACCCAAAGTTTGGACAATGCCATTGTGAGACTTGAAATCTTCAATCTTTTCTCTAAACAAAGTAAAATATAATATTTTAACATTCAATTTGGAGAAAAATATAAAATGTTTAAAAATTAATCTATTATATTTGTCATACCTTACAGCATTAGCTAGTGTGTGGGCTGCAGGTACTTCTGCAAAGGATTTTTCCAATTTGTATACAATTTTGTAGTAATAACCAACATCAGTTTCAATATCCTCAGGATCAAACGCCCCAACCTACCAAAAAAAACACATTACTAAATATATTAGGATTGATATGTTCATTAAGCAGCATCGTGTTGAATAGTTTTCTGGATGAAATGAAAAGGCCGAAAAGCTAATTAATAATACTTTATATTAGGTTGCTGTATAGCGATCTTCTAATTTTTAAAGTATTACCCTGCTAGACATCCATTTGTTGAATTTCTCGAGGTAGTCGTTAGCGGCATCGTAAAGTTTCTTGAAAGGCACAAGCTTATCGTAAATCTGTTTCCTTTTCGGGTATTGAGAAACGTCCCATCCAAATGCAACCTCTTCTTCGTTGAATTGGTCTATTGTTGTCAAAGCGTTTGATAATCTTCAGAAAATAAAAGAAAGAAACATAAAATCAAAGATTGAATTTGAAATTTGCAATCATTAAAAAGGTAGGTTCTATAGAATACAATGCCTTGTTATTTTTATCGTTGTAAACGAAAGTAACAAAAAACACGATAAATACAAACTTTTCATCAAGTCGACGTGAGCGAATCACATATTTTTCAAGTTCGTCTATGTTACCCCAGTACTGGAACTCGTTTACTTGCAATGCGTACACATCAAGATCTTTGATGAACTTTTCTATACGGATCTGTGAAATAGATGAGGTGGTAAGTAGGTGTTATAAAATATTGAAGGCAGTACCTTTTTATACAAGGTGTTCCAATGTAAATACATTAAATTGGAGACGATGTGTAGGCCATCATACCGAATATTTTTCATTATGGGGCCAAGTTATGAAAACCCCTTGTTTAGAAGCAATTAGCAACTTAAATTTGTTAAATTTAATTGAGTCCCACATTATGAAAGGAGCTTTATTTATTATGACCTTTATTTATGTCATGTTGCCGTCTTGGAAAATCTTTTGATATTACCGCCACAACTGTTGCCAAGGCAACGGTTTTGGTGGTAATTTAGTTGCCAAGGCAACTGTTGTGGCGTGTTATGGCGTAGACTAAGGTCAAATGTCATATTCGTCAAAAACTGACACAACTGACATTACAGACTCTACTGGATTCTCCAAAGGATTCTCTGATTGGCCCTTTGTCTTTGCGTCTCTATGGGTTCTCTAAGTCAAAAGAAGTTTTTAGTTTGAGGCGGTAATAAAATAAAGTTGACACCAAGAAAAAGATCTTTTATCTTAAGTTTTCGTTAAATTTCAAACATAGACAACTATGTTCCAAACTTTTTCGAAGATTCAAATCCAACAAGTTAAAAATGCAAGGTTGCAATCTTGGATAAGGGGTAATACATAATCGTTGTAGTAAATGTAGTCATTTAGTTTGTATGGAAATTTCAACTTCTTAATTGTTAAGAATTCAAACTTGGTGCCATAATGGAAATTTTTCAGTACAATGGTCTACACAACGTCTCCAATTTAATGTATTTCCTTTGGAACACCTTGTATGTATCAAAATATGAAATTACCTTCAATAATTCTTTGAATTCTTCCCTCTTCTTATCACACATGTCCTTACATTCCTGAATTATAACTGGCATACGAGCATACCTGAAAATAATTCAAATTAACAATTTCTAGAATTATGCAGTACCTTGAAAATTATGGATTCATAATACATGTTGAAACTACCAATGAAAAGTCTGGTTGTTAGCTTTCAGTTCCAATGGCGTCATATTGGTGTAATCGCCGAGAAAGAGGATGTATCGCATGACGTCACGCAGTTTATCTTCCATCTCATACACTATGGTCTCCTCTACCTTCTCGTTGTATGCGATGAGATCCATCAGGCCAGCGGTATTGGGCGGCGGAGTCAGTAGCTTCTCAGCTATTCCCGCATATTCGTCGTAGATACTTGAACATTAAACGGCAACATTAACAACAACAGCATTCAAATATACAAGGAAATTTAGTTTCGTCTTCGACTCGCAAAGAAGAAGAATATACCAGTTTGTTTCTCGTATCACATGAAAAATTAAGATTAACTCACTCCTTGATGATGACCTGGTAGTCCTCTGTCATCCTCCGCAGCAGCATGTTTGCCATCCTGGTGGCTGCTCCTCGTATCATCTGGATCAGGTCAGCGCGTAATATACAAAACAAGCCACTGTACACTGTGGGCTCCAGCTTGTCAGCTACTTCTTTTGATAGCTCTACATACTTGACGGCCTCTGCACAATATTCTTCAAATGTTTTCTCTGGTTCTGAATTCAAGAACTCATCAACCTGATGCTGTGACTGAAAATAGGCCACAAACCCGAGATGTCATTTACTTTTTAAGACTTATTTACACCTTCACTAAAGTTAGGCAAAGGTTACTACAACGAAGGAATAATTTTAAAAACAAGTAAAATGGGGAAAAAATTCTTACAGTTCCGTTCAGCAGACATATGTAATCATCAAAGTCTTGAAGCCTTAATTCAGGTCCAATCCTTTGCTCGTCTATCATATCAAAAATTTTACGCCTTAGGTCTTCAACTAGTTTCTTTTCTATAAGAGGCTGATAAAGTAATTGAAAATAAATTAAATTTTACAGTAAGATTGAATATTATAAATTGATGGCTTTTAAAATAAAATGATACTTACTCTTAGGTTAGTCCTCGAGGTTATAATAAGGTCTTTATACAACAATGTCTCAATTCTTAGACATTTTTTGCAAGCCTCAATCATACTTTCTAATATAATGCTTATTTTATCTTTGAACGCCTTGAATGGTGGTTCGAACTCTATCGCTTCATTCTGATAAGCTACATTTATGTCAAATCCCCTATTTCTACCCTAAAATTATAGAAAATTATATTAAGTGCCTCGTAGCCATCCTGATGATAAATCATGGTAATAGCCATTTTATGCCCCGAGTTAGAAGTTCATGCAATCAGTGTTGACAAAAATAACAAAAGTATTTATAAATCATACCGCGACGTCCAACAAATAATCTGTAAATTCTATCATAGAATTATTGCAAAGTGTTTGCAGCTGGTAGGTCATTATTGCAGCCAGACAATTATAGAAATGTTTGACTTTTTGAACGTTTTTCGGATCAGGAAGTTGCCTACGTTTCATACCCTGAAACGGAAAAAAACTTTAATTAACTTTATGTTCGAACGGCGTAAGTAAAAAAAACGGCTTAAACCTTTCGGTCCCAGAGATCATTTTCGGTTCGGTTCGGTTCTATTATTTTGTCTTATTAATCTGTTTATGTATAGTCAATTTTAACCAACAGTAAGTGATGTTTTCTGTACCTGTTTAAACACTTCTAGTATCGTGGGTATCCAGTCAGTCTCAAGATCATAACCCGAGTTTAGGACAAGGTTGTTGCACAGAGAGTTGAACCCCGCCAGTTCAAACGGCAGTGAGCTTCCACACAAGTCATTCAAGTCGATCAAGCGCTTATTTCTATAACAAGATATTTCGTAATGCACTAAGTACAGATAATGTAAAAGAACAGTAATGTTATAACACTGTATTATTTGGACCTGGCTACCACTATTCAGACATAGAGCTGACACAGTGATTCATGTAGCCCTAGTTACGTAGTATTCATCATGATTCGATCAAAAATAGATGTACAAGTCAGAAGGCATTCTTACATGTATTGGTTCCACCAAATCTTCAACACTTGTGCGATACAAGGGTGATAGAGATACAGGTTCCTTTTAATGAATTTCGTGGCAAGTGCGTAACGGTTGCGCCAAGCGTCGTCCTTCATTTCCGCTAGTTCTATTTGAACTGGCGTCTGCTCTACAACTGGTGATTCTTCCTATAAATGGCAATACTTCAGGCTAAAGTTACTACACGACAAAGTGAAACCATAAATTTTTGAAAGTAGGGTAAACACAAAAAAGTGTGAGGACCTAACTTTTTTAATCGTTTAGGGGATGACGTATACAGTACAATGCTAGGAATATCTAATCTAATCTAGCCATGGGTCACTAATTACCGTATTGGGATCCTTGAGAACGAAGTCAACGATGGCAGTTTTCATGCTCATCATGAAATCTTCGCGCATCTCGTCCGTTGCTTTCGCCAGTGGCTCTGTCCATTTCTTAAGTTTCTTTGAAATCAGCCCGTGAACCCTGTATTTGGATAGTTACATTACTACTGTAGCTTTAAACTAATACTGACTTAGACACACTGGCTAAATGCACAACACTAACCTTTTAATAATTTCAGGGTCCAAGGGTGCAACATGAGTGGAATCTATGCCGTATCGCAAGTAATAATAATATCGCAGAATGTTTCTCTCTTCCCCTGACGGGATGCTGTCTCCATCTTCTCCTGGCTTTGACTGCATGATCAACTTCATCAACTTCTCTCGAAACTCTTCTCTTGATTTCCTCATAGCTGTAAAGCTTTCTAAAACTGAAATACATAATACGAATTTTAGTATCATACAAAATAAATAACTTGTTCTTAATCGAATCGATTGGTAAAAAAGTCAAATCAGTTTCCACCAATATCTTTCAAAAGCTTCATTTTCTTTCACAGATCCTGCTATAACGTAATTAATAAGTCAGGAATGTAGCGCTGCTAATTCTAACAATCTAGGCAAAAATACAAGAAAAGATGAGGCACAACTTTAGAACATAGGACGAAATATGAAAAAAATTAACCTCCCATAGTACCTAACTCAAATCAGATTATCCATAACTTAATAAAAACAAAATAATCACCACTAGATCTCCTTCTGCGTGGCGCAATCTCAGCTTGTTTAGCCAACCTTTCCCTCTCTGCCCTAGGTATTGGTTTGGGCAGTTTGAGGACCTCTTCTGCCAAGGAAAACATTGGTCTTGATCGTATCTTGTACTCTTCAGGTTTCTGCATCTTTGGCAGTTTCGGCAGCTTCACCCCCGATGATGAGGCTATCGGCTGCCCCTTCTTCTTCGTAGGTTTGCTTTTATCCATAGTACTTTCTGGGTAAAAGTTATACACATTCATTACGCGTTCTCCAATATACGGCAAATATAATCTGTTAGTATGAAAATTCTTACCTGATCTTCCCACAAATAGCACTAAGCATTATTTATAATTTTCATTTATGTAATAAATCAAGTAATCAGACTTATTTACACTTATTATTACAAAACCAAGAAACTAAAATAAAAGTTACTGCCATCGAAGTCAAATCAATAATAAACAGATTTTGTTTATCTCTCCATGGTAACAATATCGACTGTTTTAATTTCAAATGTCGTAAGGGACAAACCACTACTTTTCAGGAGAGCAAAAAAACGAATTTCAACTTTTCAATTCAATGATTCCTAGACAGAAAAGTATTGAAATTACGATATCTTTCAGAAAAAATAGTCTAATTAATGATTATTTCACTAGTTTTAAAGATTGCGTCCCTTACGACACGATTTTTTGGTTAAGGTGTCCTTTACGACATTTTGAGTGCTAAGGATTCCTTTTACTACAATGGCGTTACGTACAGAAATAATAGTCATTTTGTAGTAACTAAGGCTCTATCACATTGAAAAAAATTTTTGTGTGTTGTAAAGCACCGTGAAGTTGTAAGAAAGCTATAAGTAAGTACTTGATAATTGTCGTAACTCACGTACAGATTATAAATTTACCACGGAATTACTATAAAAAAACCTTTCCGTTTAGCGTTTAAATATTAATTTTTAGGGGTTTTCGTAGGAAGTTGGTATTTTCTTACAGTAAAATGTTGCTTGTAAAAAGAAAAAGATATTCTTTTTTTTTCTTTTCGATAACCTTTTCACAAGAGACTTGAATTTAGTAACTTTGTGACCACAGGTAAGTTAAAAGTCACTTTATATTAAAGAGTTACTAATTTCAGATGTCTTAAGCCCTAAGCAAGCAAGTCCCCAAGCAAACCTAAGCAAAACAGCAGTGTTGCGTATATCTTAATCGCGTGTCAATTTTGTACCAATCAGAATACCTCGTATCCACGTACCGTGGGAGTTCCACTCAGGTTTGCATAAGCCATTATAATAATATTTTTATACGTTAGGTAATACTTTTTCGTTAGTTATTATCTCAAAACTAGGATATAATTAAAACAATTAGATTTATTAAAATGTACTCTTTTTAAAAAAACAGGTTTTACTTATCTTTCAGTCTTTTGCAAAAGTTGCGTGATCATGGCATGCTATCAGTAGCGTTCCGCAAATATTGTTTTCAAGAAAATCTCGCGGAATGATGCCATGTCATACATAATTAGCCTGGTAGCGTATGTTAATACTACCTCATTAAAATAATATTTTTTTAAGATAGTGTTATACATTTATCTTATAAGCACAAGCTGGTTTAGTAAGAACAAAATACAAAAAAGCATATTTTAAAAACAAATCACAATTTGAAATATAAGAACTATCATTATAATTGCAATTAAAAGTAGGTTACGTACCTTTAAAGTAGGTAAAACAATTAGTTTAATAATAGAATTACCTACCATCTTAATTTAAATTTAGTACACAAATTAAAAACAGTTCAACTTAACTAGACCAAGGTGTACTCGCGCAATAATTTGGTTTTATTACCCGTAGTGAAAAAATTAAAATTGTTAATTATAAACAACATCAACAAAGTACCTACTAAAAACAAGATTTTATGCAGTGTGTAACCGGCAAACGGGCTTTTATTCAAACTGGTAAATCTATTCATCTATCTAAACCTTAGCAGTTACCTACGTCACATGATATCAAGATAAAACGCATGATAACAGGTCGGAAAGGTTGTGCTAAGAAAAAATAAAGACACGTAGTTGTCCTGTATTGATAGAGTACGTGATATGAGATTGTTACAAAGCATAGATTCATGGCATGGCAGCTTTTAGAGCTTTATTAGTGGACAAAACCTAAAATAGTCGGAAATTCTTCGGAAAGTAAACATTTCATCAATAACCTTACCTTAACCTTTACAACCACAACAGTCCACTGCTGGACATGGACCTCCCCCGTATTGGAGGGTTTTACCATACTCACCACGCTTGGCAGGCGGATTGGCGAGCGCAGTGCAAGATGTTTAATTCACAGGGAACGCTGCTGCCCATTCCCTGGATTATTATCCCTTAGTCGCTTTTTACGACACCCACGGGTAGAATTAGGGTGATGCTATTCTAAGCCGGCATCACACGGCAATAAAGACCGTTTAAATCATGTCATAAGACATTTTTCCTAATACGCAGCATTTCTTTTTAAAGAGCTAGACTTATAATTTATACAGCCAGCAGCATTTCTACTGCTACCATACAGATGGTGAGTTTGAAGTCTTCGACGAAAGCAACAAAAAGAAACTAGATAAGTTCCTAATTTTACCTGACATTATAAGAGCCAAAAGCCGGGCTTTTCTTTAAACGCTGCCAGCAGGTGAGCATGGCCGTGCACTGACGCGTGACACTAGTAGGTTCAAATTCAGATATTCTTTTACGAAGTAGTTCATTTCATCCCATTAGCCCATCCCAGAGTAGCAAAAGAACGTTTAAATTTATCTAGTAGGAATTTAAAAAAATGTCGGCGGAGCATGCAATGCTTGCATTGCGTCTTTGTCCACCTCGCACGTGACAGTTTGTTATGCCAAATGGTGGAAAAGATAATGGGTAGTTGAAAGTTTATTCCTGCGGCTGTCAAGAGAAGGGAAGATCACTAGATTAGATGGACTTCTACTTATTTACAGCCTTCTTAAGGAAAGTGATATCAAAACATCCTGTATGTAATAAATAACTGTGTAGTAAAGGCATTTTTTTGAGATTGAAACCGTAAAAATGTTGTAACGGACTCTTTTATGAAAAAAATAATATCGTAAAGGACACAGAATTTTCCAAGTGTTACGAGGAAGTGTTGTTGTAAAGGAATTTTCCCGAGATCTAAGACGAAAAAATGTCGTAAGGGACGTTTCAATAACAAAATTTATGTCGTAAGTGACATCGAACATTTCAAATATTTTATGGAAGTTATGTTGTAAATAACATGCAGCTTCTATTCGTTGGTAGTTGCGACATTCTCAGCCAGATTTTTTTTACTTTTTGTTTTGAATTATGTAGTATAAGTAATTCATAATTGTAAAACGCCTTTACAGCGTACCCCCACTATAGGTTGTACATACTTTGTGGTAACTTACTACAAAATCAGCCATTTTCTGTCCAAATTCTTGACTTACTACAAAGTGTTTTTTGCTTATAACTCCTTAATTTTTCGAGATATCGCTGCGTGGATAAGACAGATCGATAGAGAATAAAAAACTGCATATTCTGAGCTTTTAATGTCCCTTACGACAAAATGTCCCTTACGACATTTGAAATTAAAACAGTCGATATCAATTATGACACTTGGTTGTCACATTATCATAGAAAAGATTTTTATCAAAGAGAGTGTACTTACCTATTACATGGGCAAGTAGGTTCTTATAAAAAGGCTCGAAAAGGCTCGGATGAAAGAAACCCTATGGATCTAAAAAGGTAATATTGAGCTCCTAACACCTTGGAGGAACAAAGGGTCTACTGGTTGACCATCGAAACTCGAAACTGCCGGCACAGAATAGACAATAGTATGTAGTATAGTACTACATACAGAACGGACACTCTCCCCCCCGCACCCGCGCCGCTTACCCGCCCCCGCCCGCGAAATGTCAAAAAATTAGTGAAGACTAGTCGAGCTTCTTTCTTTTTCGTGTGGGACACCGAGTCGTTCAACGACCCGATGAACTCTGGTGTCAGAGTTTTTCAACCGCCTACTAGTCGAGCTAAAAGTGAACCAAAGTGCTAGGTATGGTGCTGGACAAAGGTGCTGGACTTGTTGCATGTTCGTTTCATCCAAGAAGGTTTCATCGTGGTTTCTTGTAGAGTCTGGCTAGCGAGTCTTTGGACGTCAAATAATTCAAATATTTCAAATGGCAACATGTTAACACTGAAAAACTACAATAAAACAATTTTGATACTTATACTATTTTTTTGTTTTCTGCTCTTCAGTTTGTGTTTACCTTGCCTACCGGTATGTATGTATGATGTATCTACCGGGAGTAACAGAAAGGGTATGACAAGCCAAAAGGAGGTCAAGGTACTCATGAAACTGAACAACTTTCCCCATGGAACATGGGACGAAATATGAAAAAAAATTTGGACCTCTCAGAGTAAATCAATCAGCAGATCTGCGATTTTGTATGGGAGGTCCAAATATTTTTTTCATATATCGACCCATGTTTCATGGGGAAAGTTGTTCAGTTTCATGAGTACCTTGACCTCCTTTTGGCTTGTTATACCCTTTCTGTTACTCCCGGTAGATACATCATACATACATACCGGTAGGCAAGGTAAACACAAACTGAAGAGCAGAAAACAAAAAAATAAAAAGTATCAAAATTGTTTTATTGTAGTTTTACAATGTTAACATGTGAAAGATTTTTAAAATTGGCGCCATTTCCGTGTCCAAAGACTCGCTGGCCAGACTCTAGATATTAGACTGGAACGAAGGAGGTGCCGGCCATATTCATGTCCAAAAAAAAAGGCGCGAACATTTGAACTGAGTTCGCCTTAGATTCGCGGACGGATACAAGTATTTCTTAATAAAATTGTTGAATAGAATAAAAAATGGTGCGATATTGTGCCGTGTACGGCTGTATGTCCACAAACAGAGACCCAGACAGGAGATTTTCGTTTTTCGCGGGAAGAAAAGAGGCAAGAACCTACCTACCTAAGAAGTAATCGGTTCATATTCTTAACTACTTTCGACTCACATTTAATCGTAATAGATCGATGTAGGCCCCTAAACAATGTTAAATTAGCAGCAACTAGTCGGTACATTATTTTATTCTTTGGTAGGTACTGTACGTAGTCATTAGTTGTATCAAAATTAAACCGAATGTCAACCCTGCACTCACACGCCTGTCGTCACGCACACAAACATAAGTAAAAATGACAGTTGCCTATAACGAGCCCGTTGTATGGAAGTGTCCGAGATGTGCTGCCGGTGTCAGAGCAAGCAACCTTAGCGGGTTCTCATCACCAAAGGTGTCTCTTGAGATGAGTATATGTTTCGATTGGTAAAGCTATGTGATGTCGTTTTTGGAGATACAGTTAGTTTTTCAAGTCGAATAAAAACTGCCAGGTCTTCGGATGGGCACCCTACAAGGTTATGTTATGATCTCCTAAACTTTGTCACTGAGAACTTAGTCTATTGGAAAAATAAGGCAATTTTAAATCTAATAAATAATTTATTATTAAAGCACATAATCTTCTTACAATGAAAAAATACTGTTCATTATCTTAATCTGTGTTAGTTGCTAGAACACTTCAATAGGGCAGTTGTGTTAGGAGAGCGACGCCTCGCATGATCCAGTGATCTGGTTCTTTATCGGTGGGCAGCCTCAAGAAGAGGATGTAGTTGGTGGAGTGACCAGTGGTGGACAGCACACCACGTCGGTCCCCGGTCTTGTACAGCGGGCAATTGTAGAACACGTCTGTGGGGATGTCTTCACGCTTTAGTGGAATGAGCCATACCTGTGAAATAACATTCTGAAATCAGCCTGCGTTGTGGTTAAGAATTCCCCGCTCACCTATCCACTACTTGACTGACAAGTAAAATGGGATAATTTGTAAAACGGTTTGCAACGAAATTTTGTATGGATATTTTCAAAAACGATGAATGTAGTTATGTAGTATTTTTGAACAATCGTTTTGAGCATAGGTAGGTACAACCAAGGACTTTATATACTAGCTTTAGTATGTAAGGTCTTTGGGTAAACATGTATTTTTTAGCGACACAGTCAAGTAGCGAAATCATTGTAAACAAAATGTCAAGTTAGGCTTTCGCAGAATATTTTACTCGCGTTTTGTCACACCAAACTTACTTCTCATGCTCCACAATGCAACAAAATTATAACAAGTGTTATTTCACGTCATGATGAAATATTTGAGGCAACCAACGCTAAACAGAAATCATAAAATTAAACCAACTAAATGATAAAATACTTACAATCGGGAATTCATCATAAAGAATCTTTGGCAGCGACTCATCAACGACGAATTTTGCCATATTCCAGCGGGCGCCTTCCATGTACAAACCCTTGACGAATACTCCCTCGACGGGTCTCTTATCTTTGTCTGGTTCTCTTTGTATCTATAAAAAAACAAGACACGTAGGTAGAGAAAAACAAAGCATCAAAAATCATCAGAAAAATGACGATGAGATATTTCAGAATTAAAAGTTGAAACTTACCTCGAAGTGGAATGCCAGTTTATCAATAGCAATCTTGTATTTCCTGGCGTAACTTTGCTGAGCGGCCGTAAGGAAAGCTTGAGGGAAATAGAAACCAGGAAGCCAAAAAACAATAGGAGGCCCATGTTGATGCCAATGCTGAAATTGAGAAATAAATGAGACCAATAGAAGAAAACTTTTACGGAACATATGATTCGCAATTTTTTAACGGTCTTTACTTACCTGAAGGAAAGCCAATCTAGCCAAGAGATCATCAAAATAAGCCGCCATCGGTTTGAGCGAGGGGTAGCTCTTGCTTGCCCAAAGTGCGGGGATGCGTCCGCGCACCATGCTTGTCAATACTTCCTCTGTTATGTCAGTTAACACGCTCACACCTACGAAAAATGTGAAATTAGTTTAGACTCCAGGAACTATGATATTGATAACAGTCTACTTCCTCCGTTACAGGTAAGGTAAATACGAGTAATTCCTGAAATAGTTTTCATGTCGTCTCTGTCAGGAACTTGACACTGGAATCACAGAGAATAAACATGTGAACAAGTAAGTATTGATATAACAAGTTTATGTCTGACCTTGCACAGCACCGATAACTGCACGAGCACTCGACCGAACGACATTGACGAGTCTGTCGTACCGCGCCGCCTCTTGTATCACCACGATGGACATGGGCGTCATCTCATGCGGCTTCAAGTCCCCCTCATGCGAAGGACCTGTCAGGATCTTGTCTGGCAGTCGTTTCAAAATGTCTTCCGATATTGCCATCGCCTGCTGCTCTGGCGTTTCGCCACCGCCGCCACTTGCCATGGTATCCTAGGGAGAAAATAAACTGGATTAGCTTGTATCACCCCTGCAAGAGTAAATTAAATATGCATAGCGCAAAGATATCACACACAGCTTATAAGCACACGATAAATCAATAGACCTGTAGCCGCTTAAAACTAAATCTTACCACATATTTGCTCCAAATGTCCTTTAGCGTGGAATCGAACACAAAATTAAGTTTTAATTTTGAAGTAGGTGCATTACATATCAAAGTGATTCACGTGAGTATGAAATAAATTGTTATTTACCTTCCGGTCCTAGCATAGCGAGCATAAGATAACACACAAAATGTTAAAACAAGTGTAATAAATAAAGTAAATGATGAACAAGACAAACCGATGAAACTATAAATGATGATGATGTAAATATCACAAGTCTAAGTTAAATATAGCAAGTAAAAATCTCAGGACTTATATAGGGTGATATTTTACTAGTGACCGATAGCGAAAACTTAAAATCGGCTGGTAATAAGGAACAACTTTCCCAGGAACATAGGTCGAAATCCGAAAAAAAAATTGAACCTCCCATACAAACTTGCCGATCAGCTGATTTCAGTTACTACGGGAGGTCCTAAATTTTATTTCGTATTTCGACCCTATGTTCTTTGGGGAAAGTTGTTCCTTATCACCAGCCGATTCTGAGTTTTCGCTATCGGTCACTAGTAAAATTTCATCCTATACAGACCAACCTGTGTCAGAATGGCGGTGTCAAGTAGTAAGTTGGCTTCCTGGAAGTGTTTTGTGATGTCAGCGTTGGGATGGAATCCGAACACTGCTGGAGGAGTCATCACGGGCAAGGACCTCGCGTATTCTATGAAGTCCTTGTACTCGGACACATCCGGGATGTAGTACACGCCTAAAATTATGAAACGATTTCATATTTATTCTGAAGCCGCTAGCATTAAGAAGTAAAAACTAACGATGTCCAGCCCAAATCATTCATTACACTCTATCAAAATGAATTTCCTTGTAATTAACAGTATTTTTAACTACACTTCTCATCAGAAAAGTCGAAACACTTAGGAAGTTTACGTTTTATACGCATCACATTATCTGCGAAAAATGTTTATTTTGGAAAAAATGTCTAATTTAGTTTAATAGTGAGTATTAGGTAGGTACGAGGTTTTAAAATCCTAATGTCGATTTTCTACAATATGCAACTTTTTATTTCATAGATTTGATATTTTGTTTGACTATGACAACGAAAGTGTCTTAATTTTTTGATGAGCAGTATATTTCTTAAATCTCGATTAAAAAGCATTTTCATAATAACCCGTAGGATCCAATTCATATTTCTTTTGTTTGATGACTTTAGGGTTGTAGAACTTGTGAAGGATGGTGTTGAGGCAGCGTCGGTCCCAGTCGTCTGTGACTCGGCCACCGTAGTTGCACTCGCCCGTCAAGTAGCGCAGAGCCACAAATTGCACATCCTGTAAAAAGGTTTACTTTGTTTCGATTGTAGTCTTTAATATGAACAAGCAAATGTATTAAAACACAAAAACTCGGCAGTAGCAATTTCTACGTAGTGTTTTGCGATAAAAATCTACCATCATGATCTTATGATTTTTTTTTATATAGCCAGTGTCACTCGCGCTGCTGAGACGAATCTAACGATACCTCACATCTCAAGATCCGTCCAGTCGTCTGGGCTGCAGCTGCAGCCCGTGAAAACGAATTTCTTGTCTACATGCATACATACATAGACACATACGTACATACTCTCGAAAAACGTAACCCTCCGGCAGTTGGGTATAAAGAATAAAATTAAATCTTTTTACAGTTCAACTAGTTGCAAGGCAAAATATGCTGATACTTGCCTCATACTCGTTCAGGAACATGTAAAGCTGTGTGACACTAATTTTCAAGTCTGTCTCGTTGAACTCATAGCGGATGTTCCAGCCGAGCGGACCGAACTGACGTCGCTCCTGCACGACCGCATGAAAGAAGGCCAGAGCAAACAACAACTTCTTGAAATTTTCTGGCTGCTTATTGTTTTCGAACCACTCAATGTCGTTGATAGGATCGCTTTGGTAAGATCTGGCTATGTTGGCGCGCAGTCCTGAGAAATATTAAAATCTTAATTAGCCTTTCTTTGATTGTTGATTTGCTTTTATTGCATTATCTAGAGCTACTTTACCTTGAGGAGGCTCATTTGTCATTTTGACTCCATTCTGCAGTACATAAACAGGGAAGTGCTCTGCTGGATAAGATGTTAGCCATAGCCGGAAGTCAGGATGAGTTGTGTCTGGTAGAAGATTTTCACATATCTGGAAGATACAGTTCATTTTAAATACCTTCTGTTACTGAACAAGTATGTATTTCATAGATATGTTTTTGACGTTACCTTTTCAAGCATAGGCATCCAACTTTTAGCCAGATGGCAGTTCTGTAGAACCACCCAGGTTCCACCTTTTACTCCCTCATCGATCAACCTGACTGCTATGGGACCTTGTCCTTGGCCGAGCGAAAGTGAACATAGCCGAGAAGATCCGAAACCCTGCATAAAACATAAGTCTCAAAAATGTAGCAGAACCGAGCAGAACATACATTATGCCACCCAACTTTTACTATGATTAAAAGAATACCTGATCATCAGCAAATTTAAGCAGTGTCCCCATAGGATCAGACCCGGGAGTCAACACAAACAACAATGGAATACAACAGTGTGACTCAGAGTAAGAGGACGGTAAATCGAACAAGGGAGGCTCTACAAATGCTCGCCCCATTTTATCTGTAAATAAAATAAAGTAATCATTTTTCATTGAATTTCTGCGCGCTAGAAAAATTTTAATTTTAAGAATAACTTACCCTCCACAAAGTTTTGGACAGCCGGAACTATCATGTCCAAACGCAGACACCGCAACACCAGCAGTTTCTTTGAAAATCAAAAGTAGAATTTTAGAACCCTAATTAAGTAATGAGAAAATTTCAACCCTCTGAATGACTGTCTATTACAATTTATGAGATTACAGCCTCATTTCCATTAACGTACAAAAAAAAGCATGCATTTTGTAAGGGAGCTTGTTTAAATATTTTGTTTTATGCGTATTTTTTATTATTTTTTTAAAGAAAAGTTAGCACATGGTATGCACGTTAGAGTATTTATATATTATAGTTACCTCAAATTTATTTAATTTTTTATTCCATGGAGCAGGTAGTGGCGAGTTATGGGGTTCCGGTAAGTTACAATATTCTTCCCATTCTGGTATGTTTTCCATAAAGTCTTCTAGTATTCCTTTGAATGCCTCCATTTCATCTAAACTGTTTCAGAAAGAGTTTAAATTACTTAATGATACAATTACAGTAACTACGATATTTAAGATAGATTACTTGTGTGAACTTACGCTACGAATTCTGCCCAGTTGTTAGGGCCAAGGAAAGCCACAGGGTTGGGCGGAATATGGTGAGGCCTGGCGCCACCCATCAAGAACAGCACATGGTGCTGATCCAATTCGCCTTCTGCTATCATTATCGTTATAGTAAGTAGCAGGGAAAATACCATTTTATCCTGAAACATTAGATGATGATTATCTGAATTACACATTTATTTATTTTACACTTTAGATATCGCTTAAAGCAATTACCTTTTCAAACAGACTTCGACATATATTAGTATAGAGTGACAATGTAAAATATTTTCGGAGTATTTGCAATCGTTTTTCTATGTCCGGTACTTTCTCCGTGTTATCAATAGCGGACGTGAACAACCCTTCAAACCAACCCAGCGAATATTGGTACATAGGATCGATGCTAGCCAGTGATGCTGCAGAAAAATCATGTTATTAGAAAATTGTATGTAGGTATAGATAATGAAAATAAGTACAAATAATTATTTAACTTCTTCATCGAGTCAATAGTAACAATTTAATTAACTTTTGGCCAGTGCTTGGCCACGGAAAAGCCTCTAGTATTTGCTTCTTGCAGGTCTTGAAGCGTGCATGAGTTTGGGCAATTGGGCAAATAATTATGAAGTGTGATTTACCTATCAAAAAGAACAAGTTTGTGGAATGGACAGCAATAGGAATATAGTCGTTACGTGCTACATCGATGGCTTTTTCCGTTACTTGTGCCACTTCTTGCTTCTCTTTGATCTCGTTGGACATGTCCTTGGCTGAATTCAGAATCTACCAAATGTAAATATGGTTAGTAAAAAAATGGTAATGTGTTCGCTCATGTTGTTTCTTTGCTCAGTTCTACAATTTACCTGAACAGCCTCTTCGTCCTCTAGTAGTTGTTCAGACGTAGAAAGCACAGTCAAGATCTTCCTCTCTATGTCTTGCAGCAGTCTGCGATGTTCTGCGCTCTGATTGGTGAGGTCTGTCTTTGCTTGCTGCAGGTCAGGCCTCTCGCGTGCGACCACTCGGGACAGAAGTTGAGCTTCCAACCCGTCTTTAGCCAACATAAAGTTGACTAGCGTAACTCTGACGCCTACTTCTGGCAGATAATGCGGGTTCGCTAGTTTTGTACTTATATAGAGCCTGTAAAATATTGTACACAGTTATAAATTCATGCGTACTTTCTACCATCGCATCAGTCTTATTTAAAAACTCACTTGAAATCTTTGCTGTATTCCACAACAGAGTCGCCAATCTTGATGCAAAGAGCACCACCTTGTTTGAAAGTCTGTTGCTGCAATAGGGGCTCCAACATGGGGTCTAGCTCCTCTAATACATTTTCTAGTAAAACCTGTAGAACATAAACATTTACATTTAATACCATCCAGCAATTTAGAAGTATGTATTACTTAATTTTCTTCCTTACCGGTTGGCCAAACTGCACAGCGTTTTCGAGTACCCGACTAAGATCTGTTTGAGTCATACGACACACGCAAAGATTATTTGGTTTCTCCAGATTTTTGATCCACCTATTAGCCTGACCTTGAGGATCAATCATAAGTGGCCAGCGACGAGCTGACCTATAAAGAAAATAAAGCATTCAAGCATAAAATATTACGAATTTCTTAGAAAATATAGAAAACTAAATGATATCACTTATTACTTACCAGCAGTGGGATCTGATAGGCTAAATATAATAATAATAATAATAATTACTTACATGATAATGATTGCACTTTCAATACTAAAATTATCTGATGGAAGACCGTCTATATTCCATTGCTGAATAGTCACAGGATCTCCCAGAGTCTTTATCAAGCTGAAGTCCAGTGTGCAAACTACACCACATTCATGCGTAGCTTTTGCCCAAGATTCGATCTGGGGTAAAACGATTTATGAATTGTTACTAAATTGTTAAAAACAAAAGAATATAGAATATGATGATATTACCTGCTGTATCCTGAATGTAGCAGTGAATGGACCCAGATACGCAATTATCCCAGCAGCAATTAATATGTCCCCTGAAATATTAAAAATGCTACATTGTATGCCACTTACAGCAAAACACAGGTAACACAATCGTATGTGGTCTATGACATGACTGATCTACTAATATCATCTGACTCACCTGTCAAGGAGTTGTAAGTAACTCTCAGCTGCTTGGCGATCTGCGTCCATCGAGTCTTTTCTCCACCTAACCCAGAAATAAGCATTTCGGCTCTCTTGAGTTTATTGCTACAGTCTTCAACTTCATCATCCAGTACTTTTTGTTGTCGCTTTTGTTCTGCAAGAGCTGCCTCTAGCTTGGCCAGTTTTTCTTGAATCTAGATCCACGATAGTGTGTAAGTGACAAAGTGAGTAGATATACTAAATTGCAACAAAATGTATGAGATTATGATTCAATAATAATAATTACCTCCGCTAGTTGTGCCTGCTTCACAGCAAGTGAGGCCATAGCCTTATCGTACACTGCCTGAGCTGCTGCTAATTTCTGCTTCTTAGGGGCCACTATTTTAGCAACTTTGTCGTACTTGGTCATAGCAATGACCCATTTACACATTCCTGCAAATATAAATTTCAAAATAT
The DNA here is from genome assembly GCA_024500475.1 of Phthorimaea operculella. Classification (NCBI taxonomy): domain Eukaryota; kingdom Metazoa; phylum Arthropoda; class Insecta; order Lepidoptera; family Gelechiidae; genus Phthorimaea; species Phthorimaea operculella. Next base: position 28,033 of record JANFCV010000419.1, on the reverse strand, counting down.
ACTTTACAGCTGTTAAAAAATAACTGGCTATCTATGGTGTTTTTGCGTATATTTTACCATACCTTCAGCGGCTACTGAAACAGCACGAATTTTCTCAGGTACAAATCCTTCATCTTGCATGACTGTTGACTGTAATTTCTTCATTACCGCTGGTGGAATATTGTCCTTGTCAAAATTTTGCAGACCTTCCAAGAATTTCATGTCACCAAGTATCTTTTTCGATGGACCCCACCAGTCCTCAACAGTTCCAACACCAGATGGGTGTGGGATCTTATCTGGCTTTTGTTCCTGCCGAATTACATTAGAAACCGATAGAATAAAAGATACATATATTTGGACTAGTACTCCACACGCACATAGTATACTAAAAGTTAAGTATCTATCAGTTCAACTTGTTCAACTTACCGGATCATCCTGTTCGCAAGCATAAAATATAACAATATCAAAACAAATTACTGTTGTCAAATAAGCCTCCCACACCATTTATCGTGTGGTGATAAATAAGCAAACAAATGAAAGTGTTTATGGACAGCCTAGACACGTCCTGTAAGTTTTTACGTTTTTAATATAATGTATACCTAATATAATATTGGTGCAACAACTGACCTTTAGTATACAGATAGCCTCCATGACGAGCCTGATGCCTCGTGGAGGGCTCTTCATGGTCTTGATGAAGGTGATATCTTGCGGCGTAAGGGTATCCAGCGCAGCCAGCGCCGAATTTAGGATTGGCATAGCTTCTGCTAGATCCGCGTCACATTCGTCTTTTATTGCTTGTGCTTCACTCGCCTAAAAGGGTACATATGTTGTTTGTAGTATTAATAATAATTCACACGAATTCAAATTGGTTTAGAACTTGTTTGAAACACTGACTTGTTTTTCTGCTGCTTGTTGATCCACTAATACGTCAGCTTCAATCAAAGCGACGCCTTCTTTCTCCTTCTCTACTTTCGCAGTAGTTAGAGCGACAGCGGCTGCTCCTTCTGCTAATTTTGGCTGCAGCACTTCTAGGGCTATTTGCAAAGCACCTACAGATTTTGCGGCATCAGCTAGCTGGTCCAATCCTGTGAGATATCGTTTTTCGCCCAAAAGAAGTTCCCTATAAAATGGATTTAAAGTTTAAACTTTTGAACATTGAGGAAATGGTTCTTTGTATAATACAATTTTACTTTAAATTTATTGTTTCACTCACACTCTCTTTTTGTTGAGCAGACTCTTGAACATATTAATCAACTCCAAGTAAGCCGTAGGCGTGACATAGTTGTACCGCTTCACACGCAACAGGAATTGCTTTGTCAGTTCCTGCGTGTCTGTGTGGAACACCTGGCAAAGCTTGATGGCTGCATCACGTTCCAGATCTGTCAACTCTACTTCCGAAAGGAAACGAGTAGCTACAGCTAATAGAGCATCTGGAGGCCATTCCTAAAAATATTAAACATTTTTTGTGTAGGCGTTGTGAAAGGAAGCTGAGAAATCTTTAGTATAAGCTGAAGTATGCGTATGCGCGTGCGATCTTGGGTGTTAGAAATAATAATGGCCAATGAATGTTTGAACAAGGATGGCCTAGAACTAGAATGGTCGATGTTTCAATGCCAGATCTTTCTTTTGTCAGTTTGTTACAAGAATAGCACTAACCTGGAACCAGTCGATGGTGCAGCAGTTGACCAGAGCAGGAAACTTGCGTATGCGCGTGCGCAGGGAGGTGCCTGCGGGCGACATGGCCAGGCAGATGTGCAGCTGGTCGCGCACGATAGACACAAAGTACGCGTACAGCGCAGTCGGTGTGCCATCAGTTTGTAATGTCTTGTCGCGTTGCCGATCGATCTGTATAAATACAAAGTGTAATGCTGTCATACTCTCTAGTTTTTTAAAGCTATATTTAAAGTTAGTAGGTATGTACAAAGTACGAACAGTTCGCGTCTTCTCACATATTTCCGCTTTTTCATCCGAAGCAAATATATTAGGTACTTCCCCTGAGTTAAGCATGTTATTGACATCTTCAAGAAAACCTTCTTCTTTGATCTGAAAACCAGGATTAAACAATACAGGATATAGAATATATTATTCACAAATGAAGTGTATCTAAATGTAGATTGGACAGTGTTACCTGAGATTCGATGAAAAGGAACACCATGTGCAACTCCGGAATACTCGATTTTCGTAGCAATGTTTTTAAGTCTTCACGCCACTCATTTTTGCCGTATGTGCGACTCATTTCAACCTGTGGAGAAAATTATACTTGCTGTGATTTATTTAATTCGGATACAAATAATAGGAATAACAAGAAAAAATGTAACCTACCTGGAAGAGGTCATATTCGTTGATGTGAGCAGCGAGACGCGTAAGTGACTGACGTCCTGAACCACCAAGTCCAACTAGCAGCGCGTGTGACCGCGGCTGCGCTAGCACTCGACAGATTCGAGACACGTGCTCGATGGCAAACCTGAGGATAATCATATTCATCAATCATTGGTTCAACTTTGACACGTCCACTTCTATTTACTTACTTAGTCCTGTGGCTTATGGACCCAAAGTGGGTATTGGCTACCGACACGAGTTTCTGTCCCGATTCTAGGACACTTCAAGCCAGTCTATCGCTTAAAAGGTCGCGCAAGTCAGTCTGAACGAATTCGCACCAACCACATACCAGGGAATTCACCTACTCTTTCCATAGTTCACTACCGCCCCTACGCTACGCTTTTCAGTATTTGGATAGGTAGGGAGGATACAGCAGATGAGAAAAAAAAACCGGCCAAGAGCGTGTCAGACACGCCCACAAATAGGGTTTCGTAGTCACCGTTTAAATATCAGGTTTTTCAGCATTGCAAACTTAATTTTGTTGCTGGTTTGTTAGCAGCAGTATGATGACCAACCGCAAATAGAAAAACTCAATTTTTTCTGAAACCTTTAAGGGTACAATATCCGTTACAGTTTTCATTGTAACTTCAGATTGTAAGCTGTATTCCATATTTATTTCAAATTTTTAGCGTTGATACTTTAGAAGTTACAGCTGGAACAAATTATGCGTCAAAAACGCCCTTTTCAAAAGCAAATATCTCGTGACAGAAACATTTTAGTGACTTTGTTTCAAAGAAACCTCACCTTAGTTTTAAAAGACCTATTCAACGATACCCTACTCAATATTACAGAAGAAAAAAATATTTTTTGCCCCCCTTTCATTTGTATGGGAGGGGGTCCAAAAAACATTAAATATATTTTTTTCTTAACATTTCTATATTTGGGTCAATACGATCTATCTTCTCACCAAATTTCATGTCGATAGCTTTAAAACTGACGAAGATATGAGGGCGCGGCATACAGACAGACAGACAGACAGACAGACAGACAGACAGACAGACAGACATGACGAAACTATAAGGGTTTCTAGTAGACTACGAAACCCTAAAAATAGCTAAAAATGTTTGGTTTGTACAAGATCGTCGATGTAGGGAGTATTTCATTGGCAGTGTGCATTTCATCAATTTCGTTCACAATTGTAAAAGTAATATCAGTATATCTATACCTGAATAACACCAAGTTCATCGGTTTCTTGGACATGGAGTTGAACTCGGCCAAGAACGCGTCCACAGTATGACTCAGAAACGCCATGTCATTACACTCCATGTAGAAGCGGGTGTCAGCCCGAGGGTTCGCAAAGTCACAGTATATTAGTTTCCTGAGGTGCTGGTCCGTAATCTAAGGGTAAATGAAACATATTTGACATTAATGGATTCTGTATTTACTCAAAATTAATTCGCACTCTTTCCCTTTTCGTGTGGGCACCCTGGTGTCAGAGTTTTTAAACCGCCTACCGCTCTGACGTCGTTTGCCATCTCAAGTAGGTAATCATAAACAGAAACCGAGACCGACGGCTTAACGTGCCCTCCAAAGCACGGAAGTTTTTTTTTAAATCTCATGTGGTTGTCATCTATGTACCAAATTGATTAACACAAATAAATCATACCTTAGTGTCCTCAGGTTCATCAGGCTCAAGCAGATGCTTCAGCAAGAAGTCAAATTCCTCATCCAGGTAAGTGATAGTGGCTTCCCGGAGACATTTCACCAACCATTGACGATCAGCGTCTTCAATCAGCCGGTCAGAGAACACTCGTAGGTTCTCATGCACCCATAAACGCTTCATAGACTGCTTATCCGGGGTGGCCTCAGGCTTAGACATTAGTACTCCCTAGATATTGGAACAAAACTGTAAGTTTGTGTATCTACGTATCATCTTATAAGGAACATTAATGTCTGCCAAACTTGTAATATCAAGCGCAGATGCGCAGTACCTACAAGATATTTGCATCCCCTGTCAAAGAATAATGCCTCTTTATGGTCTTACACCACACCGAGGGAAGTTGCAAATACGGTACTTACCAAAATAACTCGAGAAAAGTCTCGTAAGTTGAAAGTGTAATGAGACTTAGATGGGGTGGGCAAAAGATTCAGTTTGCACTGTTTGTAAACTTCTAACGTTGCTGCAACGATCTGATCAGCAGCTCTATCGAAATCTCTCGTAAACCCTCTGCAAGAAAAATAACAAACCGTTTTTCAGATTTTTACAAATCCTTTTCGAAGTTTTGTGAATCAACTAGTCTACGCGAGATTATCATATCGTTTTGGGTTACTGACCTATTGTCGATGTGCCACATCATGATCCTGGAGAAAATGACTTTCAGAGTCATGTCATCAAACTCGTCGATGCATAAGAAAGAGAAGTGCCGTGACAACCGAGGTGTTATCAATTTCGCGCCCGGAGTCGGTTTCCCCATTGCACACATAAACTATAAGGTAAAAATTGTTGATATCAAAACATGAGAAGAAAAAAAACAGTCTTATCCATTTCGTTTTATAAATATTACCTGTACATCCACAAGATACATGGGGATATTTAGTTTCCTGTCGTACCAGAGCCCGAGATCTATTCCTTGTCTAAGAACTTCTATAGGAGGCTGAGCTCCATACGTTTCTGCCTGGGGCATACTGACGTCGTCAACAAACACTACACAGTAACAACCCATAGGAGGGCCGAAGAAACCTAAAAATAAATTTGTTATGTGAAGTAGGCACGCACAGTCAAGCTAATAAACTCTCCAACCTCCAATGCAAGCTATGAAGCATGAGAGTCCAAAACATGTCCAGGCTGTCTAACCTAGCCTGAGCTCAACTTAGAATTATCATTAGAAGGATAAGACTAGATACAGTTATTAATACTAACCAAAATAAGTCCCCTTAATTAACGTTCAAATTAATATTATGCGTGGGATGTTAATCAATGGCTAGTTCATACCTTTCCTTCGTTTGTCCAGTTTCCCCATAATAATGTCTTGCGTCTGATTACAATTAGTTTGAGCAGAAAACGCCATGATTAAAGCTTTGTACACATGCGTATCCACTTTTTTCACAAGGAAATCCTGCAAATATTTGCATATCGTCATTTCATTGGCAGTTAATGTTAAATTTTCTTTTATCGTATGGGACACCGAGTCGCCGGACGCCCGGATAAACCTTAGTGTTTAATTGCAACAGGAAGAGCCCTGGCTCCTGATGCATATATTTGTGATAATTTTAAAGAGAGATTTTTACAGACGCCACAACTATCAATGTTTTTAGGAAAATTCAAAACATTTTTCCTTACCACAATGCAGGCCATCTTCCCTGTGCCATGAGGTCCAATCATGATGACGGCTTTGTAGAGCGATACCAGCAGATGGAGGGAGCAGTGCCAAACACTGGACACCGTTCAAGCGTCACCACCAAGATCTGGTTAGGAGGCGTGGTCCTACTTATTGGAGGCGCTCCCATCACATAATCCACTTAAGAGGTCATCTTGCCTATACTCTACGATCAATAAATTTATACATCTTTCCTTACCACAATGTATGCCGACTTCCCTGTGCCAGTGGGTCCAACCATCATGACGGGCTTGTGGTGCGACACCAGCAGGTGGAAGAGTGCTAGATAACGCATGCTGTCCAGCGTAACTACCAGGATCTGATTCGGAAGCTTGTCTCTACTTATTCGAGGCCCTCCCATCACATCATCCACCCAAGAGTTCATCTTGCCTATACCCTACGATCAATAAATTTAAAACATCTTTCCTTACCACAATGTATGCGGACTTCCCTGTGCCAGTGGGTCCAACCATCATGACGGGCTTGTGGTGCGACACCAGCAGGTGGAAGAGTGCCAGATAACGCACGCTGTCCAGGGTTACCACCAGGATCTGGTTCGGAGGCGTGTCCCTGCTTATTGGAGGCCCTCCCATCACATCATCCACCCAAGAGTTCATCTTGCCTATACTCTACGATCAATAAATTGAAAACAACTTTCCTTACCACAATGTATGCAGACTTCCCTGTGCCGGTGGGTCCAACCATCATGACGGATTTGTGGTGCGACACCAGTAGGTGGAACAGTGCCAGATAACGCACGCTGTCCAGCGAACTACTAGGATCTGGTTCGGAGGCGTGTCCCTGCTTATTGGAAGCGCTCCCATCACATCATCCACCCAAGAGTTTATCTTGCCTATACCCTACGATCAATAAATTTTAAACATCTTTCCTTACCACAATATATGCCGACTTCCCTGTGCCAGTGGGTCCAACCATCATGACGGGCTTGTGGTGCGACACCAGCAGGTGGAAGAGTGCCAGATAACGCACGCTGTCCAGGGTTACCACCAGGATCTGGTTCGGAGGCGTGTCCCTGCTTATTGGAGGCGCTCCCATCACGTCATCCACCCATGGCTTCCACTTGCCCTTACCCTATGGTCAAATTCATTCTTAGTTAGCTAGTAAGCATTTGTGCAAACTATAAAAAAACAAACATCTACAAACTCTACAATGTGTTTGAACTTAGTACTATTTTATTTACCTCTTTGATGTATCGATAGTCGTACACCGTTTCATCCTTTGGTATTAGTTGTATGTACTGTTTTTCTGGCTTTGCGATAGCACGAGGATAACTTAGGGCTTCTATAACCTGTGAAAATACACCAAACATGTAAATCTTCTTCTTGAACAACCCAATTAAACCAAACTAGTAACAAATCTTTTATATTCTTATGTTAAAACTATACCTTTTCAGGAAACTCTTTGTCTAATAGTCCACGGAACATCATGTCGAATTTTTTTCTACCACTTGCTTCTAAAGTGGCTCCTAAAGACCAAATAGCCGAGAAGAAAAATACACCCTGAAAATTGTATGAATACATTGGATCAATTAATTTGTTTTACATGAGAATAATTTACTATGTAAATAAAATCATGGTTACAGAAGATCGAACCGTAAGAAGTGGTTTTGTTCTTCTTGTGTCTCAGATATCAGTGTTAAGTAGGTTTTGAGTATTGTGTTTACTTACTTCTAGTTGAGCTCTAATATCGAGATCCGAAAGAGATTCCACATAAGCCTCGTTATGGAAATCGTCCATGAAGGTGTCGTAAAGTTTCATGCACGCCACTACAAGATTGCTTCGAGAAGTGACGTACATTTGCTGCAATGGAAATACGACATAATGAGCGACAACGCAAAGGCATTTTAAAGTATCTCTAAACAACCAGCGCAAATTACCAGGTGTAAAGGACGGCGTGTTCAGACCATGAAACCAAACAACTTTTACTATCTAATGCCTACTAAAAGCCCTACTATCACAGCCTATGTTCGTAAATGAAATTTTATTCGAGCTTTCATAGGTCAAACAAGCTGGTCACGAATTTCGTGTAAGAAATTTTAAAATATGTTGTTTACCAAAATAGTCTCCATACAGTTGTTTAGTGTTACGGCCTGATCATGCCTGCAAAGCTTTTGGTATACTTACCTTACTTTACACTCCGTATATTCGTGAAAATCTCATCTATCACAAGCAAATTTGTGAGCTCACCTTTACTTGTCCCGAATACTCTACCAGCCATAGAAGAGGAGAAACAAATCTATTGAAAAGATTTCTGATATGAGTCTTATTCACTGAATGAAACGTAGCAGGTAAGGTGTTCAACCAGGATTCCATCAAACAGATCCATCCGAGACCCTTGGGCTCCATGTAAATCATTCCACAACGTGATACCTACAGGAAAACAATTATAAAAAACTTGGCCTTCATTGTATGACAAAACATTTTCAGTCTACGTTTTATATTCGAAAATTCCTGTATATTTATTTATTGTAAAGAAAACTTGATCTTGTATTATACCATACAAAAGACATCAACGCGTGCATATTTTCATTCATTACCGTGGCAGGGGAGGCTGCTTCAAGATCCATAGGTTCAAATATCAAATTAGTAGTGTTTGCCAGTTGTATGATCTCGCCGCTCATCAAACATAACTTCTTGTTGTCGTCCAAGACAGTGTTTAAATTTTCGATCCATATAGCGTCGACTGGTCCGTCGAATATGAGCCACTTTCGATTGTCGTTAGGGGAAACTGCGAATGCTCTGTAGCTGACAGCAAGGATCCCGTCTGACCATTCGTGCGATACGGCGTCGAACTGCCCGTACAGTTGGCCCATTGTGATAGACTTTGGGTTTATTACAGTCCATTCAACAGCGTTTTCTGCCATCAATTTCTAACCAAAAATAAACGTACTTTAGAAATATTGTAATTGGGTCAATATTTGAAAACCGTTCTTCGGGTCCCTTGACTGGCGAATTTTTTATTTTCGTTTTATGGTTATTTTAATATTGCATAATTATAAAGACCTTAATTCGAAGTTATTAGTGAAAAATCACTTAAATCGAACCACACGTTTCGTCAAAATTCAATTTTGAAATTTGAGGTGCCAGTCAACAGGACATTTTGCGCCAGTCAAGGGACAAAATGAGCTGAAACTCTTAAAATTTGCTTTTAACTAACTAGAATTGAAATAAATGACGCCGCTGCCAATCAGGCACACAACAGAGACACCACGAGGCTACCTGAAACATGACGAGCCAGCTTGAGATATGGCGCAGCCAGCCTAAGAGACCAATAGGTAGCCTGAGAGGCAAAGCAGTGAGCCAGAGAGACGATGTAATCATCCTGAGATATGACACGGCTAGCTTGCTACATGACACGGCCAGCCCGAGATACGATGTGGACAGCCTTAGAAATCACGCAGACAGCCACAGCCACGAAGCCATCAGTCTGAGACAAGACGCCAGCCCGAGTGGCCTGTACCTGTAATGCAACGCAGTCAGTCTGAATGAATCATGACACGGTCAGCCTGAGATACGACGCGGTCAGTCTGAGACACGACGCGGCTAGCCTGAGGTAAGATGCGAACAGCTTGAGAAACGATGCAGCCAGCCTGAAACACAATAAAGTGCGCTTGTGATAAGAAGCAGCCATTTCGAGTGACTACTAGGCATCCTGTGACACAGCGCAGTCAGTGAAACATAACGAGGCTAGCCTGAGACAAGAATTAGCCAGCCTGAGACATGAAGGAGACAGCTGAAACACAATGAAGCGTATAATGGCTGTAGGTTTTGTGCAAAACTAGAGCAATCAAATGCAGAATTTTCATCGTAATAATGCAGTGTATAGTCAGTCAGTTATACATGAAGAATCGTCTTGCTAGCAAGCACACGTGTAATTCTGTAACTATTTGACTAAAGTTATGCAGCTCTACATAGGTAAAAACCATACATTAGTAGGTACATCGAGCACCAAAATGAAGCCAGCCCAAGTGACTACTAGGCTGTCTGAGACACGACGTAGTCAGTCTGAGAGACGATGCAATCAGCCTAAAACACGACACGGCCAGCCTGAGACACGACGAAGTCAGCTTGAAAAACTTACTGAAGCTTAAGAGACGATGCAATCAGCCCGAGACATAGCGCGGTCAGCCTGAGACATGACGCAATGAGCCTGAGACACGACGCAGTCAGTCTAATCTAAATATACGACGTGGTCAGCCTAAGAGGCGATGTAATCAGATTAAGATATGATGCAGCCAGTCCAAGACAACACTAGGCAGCCTGAGACATGACACAATAAACCTGAGACACAGCGTAGTCAGTCTGAAAGACGATGCAATGAGCCTGAAACACGACACAGCCAGCCTGAGATACGACGATGTCAGCTTAAAAGATGACACATTCACCCTGAGAGACAATTCAATCAGCCTGAGACATAACGCAGCCAGCCAAAGCAACTAACTAAACACATGAGAATTGATGAGTGACTCAGACTATCAACACGGCAAACGGTGCTGCTCACCTTCTAGAAACCCTTAATATCCACGACCATTGGGCACCAGCAATATCCACAGAAACTGGGCTGACATGGGGTGGTGCTATTCATCTCTGTAGACACGCCACAAAACACGAAAGTATGCACAAAGAGTACAAAACCAATCAATTAAATAACATGTGTCCTTTGACTGGTAAGAAATATCCATTGACTGGAGAAAATGCCAGTCAAATGGCGCCAGTCAAAGGACCGAATTTTATGTTTTTTGTGACTTATTCGTAAACCATTAAATATGATCAAAATTTGTAAACAAATCTTAAATCTCAATGAAATATGTGACATTATGTTCAAAGAATAATTTCTTTGTAATAACTCTTTCACTTAGAAAACATGCCCAGGAAAAGGACCTGACGCAAGTATAAAAATATGACCCGAAAACTGAAAACCTCCTATTTTATTTTGGGAGTGCCAAGGAGCCACCTGTTTCCTCTCCTGAGATGACGAAGCGTTCCTGGCAGAAGGAGGAAACAAGACCTAGCTAATAGTTCTCTTAGTTGCAACATACGAGTCGTTTAAGACCACGCGTTCAGAAAACACAAAAACGTGTGACCAACATAAAACGACAGTTTTATCGGTGAACACAGTTAAATATTGTACTATTTATAATTTATTACAAATCTACATTATATAAGGATTGTTTTAATAGGTAAAATATTCCATCATGTCCAGCTAGATAAAATTCTACACGTGTTTGAATTTTGGAACAGCTAAGTGTGACACGCGAAGAACGCGTATTTTACCCCCGATTTCAGGTTTCAAATCAAGTTTTAGTTAAATATATTTTATATATTGTGGATGGAATTTAACTTTCCAGATAGCCAATTAAACATTCTTTCATATGAAAATTAGTTTAACTCTGTAAGTCTTATAACTTTGAAACAATTAACGTGTGACCGCAAATTTTGACCTCTCAAAGATTCACCCAATTACAAATATTCTATAAGAGCAACATCCACAATTATTAGCAATCTTGACAAACGAATTGTACCAAATTGCACTTACCTTTTTAGAAACTAAGGCTAAAGCTGCACCGAGAGCGTGGTAGCTCTTCGTTTTTCCGGAAAATGGATAACCAACCAGCATAAGACCGTGTCTTACAAGAATCATCTCATACAATTGGAGTACCTATGGAAATAAAATTCATGTAGAGAAATTATTCTTATCTTGGTAGAGGTCTATGATATTTTGAATTTTACCTTTTCAATAAAGAAGGGTGTAGCCTGTAGGTTGAGAGGAACGCAGGATTCTTTCAGACATGATACTAGATGTGGCAATCCTGCCAATGGAAGAGGCATTCCAGGGAACAAATCGCCAATTATACCCTGAAGAAAATAAAGTTTCAATAAGATTGTGTATAAACGAAATATTTGCCCGATAACAAACACTAAATGCCATGGGGAAAACCAAAGTACAACAAAATAAAGTTTATTTACCATGAACAACGGCACATCAGGCTCAAGGAATTTAGGTAAGTTGACGTCTTTGATAGAACGCAACAAGATAACGTCCTCATCCTCATCTGGATATCGGAGTTTGAGAGCTCCAGCAGCTCTTAGCACTGACTTTACAGCTCGCATACCTTCAAATTATCAAGTTAGAAGATTATTTTCAATCACAATCAAGGGTTCCATGATTGCAATTCTATCCAATTGATCAACACCAACAACAGTCGTGAGACGCCCACTACCAGTAAAACGCAGGCCTCTTACAGATGCCAACTTAGAAGACTGCCCAAAAGGTAATCAGCCCACCTGATAGAAGGCCGTACAAACTTCTGAAATGGTAGAGCCACAACAAATTTCTTAAATCCACATAATAAAATGATAAAAAATAGTAAAGTACCGTAGTCGTAATGACTCTGGGAGGACAGCTGCTCGGAGCAAAGTTTGTAAGTAGCTACAATCTTCACAGCTAATGGTTTAGCGTTCAAATAGCCGTAAGCATACAGCTCGATCTCAGATATCAGCACGTAATCCGGTACCATCATGGCTACTGAGCGGAACAGAGCCTGCAAAAAGAACAACCCTATTGTATTTTTATATGTATAAAATTATTAATACTTGCATAAGAAAGTATACCTCATATTCAAAGCGGAAAACACGTAAAATTCATGAACGTTCAGTTGGTAGAGTCGTATTGCATGTTAATTTTCTGAACAATGTTTATTTGGACAAAAAATAATCAGTGCAAAAGCAATTGAATACCTTCAAATTATCAGGAAGTTCAGATCGTCCCGCATAACCAGGATTCATAGTAATAAAGACGGCACAAGTTTTATCCAACTGTAGCATTGTCCCTTCGAACAGGAGCTCTTGAGCTCCAGAATTGATGCCTCGCTGGATGGAGAGGATCTGCTGGGCTACCACTGACAGCACTTCTAAGTCGATACGGTTGAACTCGTCGAAGCATGACCAGGCTCCACAAGATGCCAATCCCTAAATGTCAATCAATCAATAGTCAGCCTTTTTGTATAAAGTTGTTGAGTCTTATTCAAATTGTGATTAAATTTATTAACCTTTGAGTTGCACTGATAAAGAAAGGATCAGCAAATGGAAGCCACAGGTCATGTTTTCTCACTCACACTGAGACTATTTCTTACACAGGGATTCATAACCGGGGTGACCGCTGCCATCTACAGATCCTTTCTTTTCCTATATAAAATGTTTGCTTGCTAAATGAATCATGCCTCATGCCTTCAAAGTTAAAGTATTTCATGAAAATCATTATTTACTAAGTATACCTTGAAGAATTTTCCAAGCGCAATGTAGTCAAGACCATCGGAGCAATTGAACACAACACATTGCTTAGCCACAGCTTTAGCCAAATCTTTGGTCGTTTCAGTTTTACCAGTTCCAGCTGGACCTTCAGGAGCTCCACCTTCAAATCAAAAGTATCAAGGGAAATTGTTACTCGATAAGTTATCATGATAAATCAATGAGCTTGTAAGAATACAAGATGCAGCATTTTACGAAGGATTGTAGGTTATACAATCAGACTCACCCAAATTAAGATGTAAAGCTCCAAACAAGGTTCTGAAGCAACGGTCAGTAAGTGGCGTGACTACGAGACGAGTCATGTTGCCTAAGTACTCGTAGCCGTACATCAGCGTTGAATTGATCATGCGTGTTGCCAGCTGCATTGTCTGGTCGTCTTCTTGACGCTGTTTTGTGAAATAAAATCCATAATGACTCATAATCGCGATAAAATACAGAGACAAAGATTCCCTACATTGATCTTCAAGCCTGGGTCAATCAAACTGAGAAAATAATCGAGAATTTACTCAGTGGTTTTCGGGGTCTTAGAGCAAGCTAGTCAAAAGTCTGGTTCATGTTGATATTTAATGCTCACACAGAACTTGTACTAGAATAGTATTGAATTCGTTCTTTTCTTACCTCCCAATAGTATCTCAGCTGAGATAACCAGTTGAAATCGTTATCCTGATACACATTGAACTCAATCAAAACCATAACGATATCGCGCCCGTGGACATCCAGTACCACCAAGGCCCCAAGAGTGATTCTGTTCTGGGTACTCAGGTAACCTCGGATCAGGTCAACCACCCCACTAATCTGTTTGTTGCACTGCTCCCAGTATTGTTTCAGAGCCGGTATCCCATCTTGGATTGCATCTATCACTTCTGACGTCCAGTACGTGCAAGATATGTGCTGTACCTAAACCAAGAAGAGCAGGGTATAAGAAGAAAAAAAATCAGTGCTTATTCTGACATCATAACTGCTTATAAATTCATCCATACCGCTTGTCCACACCATATAAGCACCCAATATTCACGGTTTTGTTTTGGGTAGTCATCGAACGAGTCCGATATTGCTTGACGTGTTGAAGTTTTCATTGATTTCTCTAACTCCAGTAACCACTTTTCGACCTGAATACAAAGATACACTTATGAAGAGACAAACGATTAATTATCATAACTATTATAGTATTCCGATACGATGTCTAGGTTTCGGTTTTACTGTATACGGGTGTACCACGCTACGATTCCTTTTGCTAGGCCTCCTAACCTAACCCGCTTACTACACTGTCCATCGGTTTTACGACTTTTGTAACCAGTCCACTTTATCGAGCCAATAATTTACATTACAGCTCTGTTGGAGTCTCTATTACCTGTCCTCTGGCGGCAGCAGTGTTGATAGTGAGCACAAGTTTTATGATCTCTCCCTCGGAGGATTTCATTTCTGTTACCACTAAGTCTTCGGTGAATGTCAGCCTGGCAATGCCTTCGAAACACTTCTTCAGATGAGGCTGTACTCTGTATCAAATATATAAATACGATTGTAGATTTATCAGGAAACACCAAAAACATTGCAATCTCAAATTATATCATAAAAAATGTTTACCGCATCGGATCTTTGGTCTCAGATAGAATCTCAAGCAGCTCGTCGTTGGATAAGAAGAAGAAACGTGGGAAGTACAGTCGCTTCTTCTCCAAGTAAGCGTTTAGACCTCGCTGGATCAGTTCTAGTAAAACGTTTGACTTCTTCAATCTGTCCAACATCTTGTCTATCTTTATAACATCCAAAACTCGTGGTTCGGTGAACGATTGCTTCATTATGTCTTTCCACATCTACGAAGGTTAGAAATATTTCAATAAGAACGAAATTATTTAAAAGTTAACTACTTCAGAATAGCCCTTTGAGTTTTTCAGGCTATTTTTCCTTACAAAATCAAATCTTGTATCAAACTTCATTCATAGGTACTGAGAAATATAAAAGTCTTACTTTATCCACAGCACTGAAACGTCTTCCTTCTTCAGGAATCTGTTGCTGGATGTCAGGTGATGAGAAAATCGGTTCCAGATACATCCAAGTTGCTTGTACTTTTAGCCATTCGTCCAGAATGTCTTGCAGTAATTCTAATTTGCCACTCCAGTCACTAATAATGAAAAAATACTTAATCAAAAAGATTTCCATACATAGGATCTGAAAATCTACAATACAATCTTGAATCTTACAACATGAATTATAACTGGTCACTCACAGAATCTGCTCCTCAAACGGTTTGATATATGGAGAGTTCTTCATAGTTTGACATTTGACAAGATGGTCATCCAGTAGCAGTTGGATATCATCAACACCTGACAGAATGTAAGTTCCAGTCTCCCTAAAAATTAAAGGTTTGAAAATTCACATGATGAAGAAAGAAAGCTAAAGGACAGTGGCAGTAGGTAAACTCATGTAAAATACACTCAGTGGAAAAATTAACGCGGTAAGCTACTTACTTGTATGGCAAAATGTCGAATTTGAGATCAGTCCATTCTTTGACCATCTTGTCCATTGTTTTCTCGAGATTATTCTCCTTAGTGGCCGCTTCGGAGATCGTTTCGAACTTATCGATATACTCGTCCAACTCATAGTCAATGACTTTCTTTAATGTCAGATCTTCATCAACGAGAATGCTGAAGCCAACAATATCCGATATTTTGTCCCAGTGACGCAATTTCATGCCTGGGTTACCAAGTGTTTGTATAATTGGCAAGTGCGTTTTGAATTCATCCATTTCCTCCCTGAAACAGTATTTTTTAATGTTGACTCAAACCTTTTACAAACAGCTTATCTCTACATACCTAATTTGGTTTCATAAATATTACCTGATAGTATCAGCTAAATGGTGGGTATCCGGAACTTCAGCAAAGGATTTTTCAAGTTTGTAAACAATCTTGTAAAGATAACTGACGTCCCCTTCAATTTCTTCCGGATCGAAGGAACCAATCTAATTTATAAAAACAATGACTTTATTAATTTTTGTCTAATTGATTTACTAAAATTTTGTTCAATTTTAGTTTTTAGCTCTCTTTACCTTAGTATTCATCCATTTATCATGTTTATTTAGGAACTCGTGACCAGCGTCGTATAGTTTTTTGTACGGTGTAAGTTTATCAAATAATTGTTTCCTTTTTGGATACTGTGTTTGCTCAAAGCCGTATGCAACTTCTTCTTCGTTGAACTGGTCTATTTTTATCAAGGCCTGCTGCAATCTAGATGTCAAAATTAATTAAATAAATACCGTTTCTTCAATACATTGTACAAAATGAAGTCGCTTTTCGCGTTTCTCTGTCTGTCTATCATGGAATTTGCTAACTTCTCCTAAACCACGTATCTATAAATGATTTTGATACGGTTTTTGTAATAGGTAGATAAGTAGAGTAATTCAAGAGCAAGGTATGTAGGTAGGTACTTATAACACATGCCGGGAAAACGTCTTTTTCCCGCAGAAAAATTAGTTACACCGCTGACAGGCCGCTATTACAAATTACAAGCGATCCCATAGTGGTTTCACCCGCCGCAACGCATTTTCCCGGCATGTTTTATACATATAAACCTTTCTATTGAATGACTCTTTCTATTACAAAATCAAAATGCTTTGCGTGGTATAGAAAGAGTTCGCGAATTAAACAAACAACCTGTTCAAACAAAGCTATTTCATTTTTATGTATTGATAAATATTAACCATCCTAAGCACCCAACGGGGACAAACAAACTCACTTTTCATCCAGTCTGGCAGCTTTGTAAACGTATTCGGGCAGTTCATTAATATCTCCCCAATACTGGAATTCTTCAATTTGACCTTCATAAATGTCCAGGTCTTCGACAAATTTCGCAATTTTCACCTAAAATATAACATTTAAACCAAGAATAGGATATAATTTTTGGCGTTTTTGCAAGTAAAATAAACCCCTTTAGGCACGTAATGTCCACTTTCCCAAAATGTCTATTTCACAAAATGACTACTTTTCTAAAATGACTACTTTCCTAGAATGACTACTTTCCTAAAATGACTACTTTCCTAAAACGACTACTTTCCCATAATGACTACTTTTCAGAAATGTAAAATGCTTGCTTTGCAAAATGTCATATCTGACAGCTGACAAGTCTTTACTAGAAGACATGTCAACAATGAAAAATAGACCTTATGTCAAAGCATTAGCATGATTATGATAGCTGTCAAATATGGCCGATGCAAATTAGTTTTTTGAAGAAGTTGTAGTATGGTTGTAGGCCTTGATGAGATCTTCATTTAAAGTGACATCTGTCAAACTTAATACTCGTTTATCTCCTTAACTGAGCGTGCTACACTACTAGTTTATTTGAAGAACTTGTAGGCCTTGATGAGATCTACATTTTAAGAGACAGCTGTCAAACTTAAAACTCGTTTATCTCGTTAACTGAGCATGCTACACTACTAGTTTCTTTGAAAAAGTTGTAGGTCTTTAAGAGATCTACATTTTAAGTGGCAGCTGTCAAACTTAAAACTCGTATATCTTGTTAACTGAGCATGCTACACTACTAGATTTTTTGAAGAAGTTGTAGGCCTTAATTAGATCTTCATTTTAAGATAAACTAGTTTTAAATTTGACAGCTGTCACTTAAAATGTAGTCCTCATCAAGGCCTACAACTTCTTCAAAGAAACTAGTAGTGTAGCATTCTCAGTTAATGAGATAAATAAGTTTCAAGTTTGACAGCTGTCACCCAAAATGTAGATCTTTTCAAGGCCTAAAACTTCTTCAAAGAAACTAGTAGCGTAGCATTCTCATTTAACGAGATAAACGAGTTTTGAGTTTGACAGCTGTCACATAAAATGTAGATCTCATCAAGGCCTACAACTTCTTTAAAGAAACTAGTAGTGTAGCACGCTCAGTTAACGAGATAAACGTGTTTAAAGTTTGACAGCTGTCACTTAAAATGTAGATCTCATCAAGGCCTACAAGTTCTTCAAATAAACTAGTAGTGTAGCACGCTTAGTTAAGGAGATAAACGAGTTTTAAAATTGACAGATGTCACTTTAAATGAAGATCTCATCAAGGCCTACAACTTCTTCAAAGAAAATAGTGGTGTATCATTCTCAGTTAACAAGATAAATAAGTTTTAAGTTTGACAGCTGTCACTTCAAAGGTAGATCTCGTTAAGGCCTATAACAATGCTACAACTTCTCCAAAAACTAATTTGCATGCGCGCTGATGAAAGCTCTTAACGTGAGCACGACAGCGACTTATTCGAAAACGTGGACCACAGGCAACAGAATTTTATTTATTAGCGATTTAATTTAGGTAAAGTGGTCATTTTGGTAAAGTAGTCTTTTTGTGAACAAAAGTAGTCATTTCGGTAAAGTAGCCATTTTGGTAAAGTAGACATTTTGTGAAAAAAAGTAGTCATTTCGGTAAAGTAGTCATTTTGGTAAAGTGGTCATTTTGGTAAAGTAGACTTTTCGTGCCTAAAGGAAATAAACTTATGTAGTAGGTATACGTTACCTTTAATAATTCCTGGTATTCCACGTTCTTAACCTCACAAATTGCTTTACCCTCGTCCACGATGCCAGGAAGTCGCGCGTGCCTAAAGCGAAACGCAGACAAGTAAGTAGGTATGAGTATTTTAGAGAGGATTCCTCCCTAGCTTTTCAATGGTTGATGGAATTCAAGACTCACCAATGGAAAGTTTGACTGTTCAACTTCATTTCCTGTGGGGTGAACGTAGTGTAATCCCCCAAAAAGGTGATATACCGCAATACATTGCGGAGTTTGTCTTCCATTTCCGCTTCCAGGACTTCTTCGGCTTTCTTGCAATATGCGAACTTTTCCATCAGTGCTGCGGTGTCCGGTGGTGGAGTCAGGAGAGTATTAGCTATAGTTGCATACTCATCATAAATCCTGTTTTAACATTTTTATGCATTAGGTGTAACCATGAAAAGTATGTGTGAAACAATGCAAGTCGAGGCGAAATCAAATCCGTTTATTTATAAATTCTACTCACGCTTTCATCATACGCTGATAATCATCAGTCATCTTCTTGAACAACTGGTTAGCTAGTTTGGTCGCAGACTGCTTCAACGCCAGGATAAGGTCTCCACGTTGCATCTTGAACATGCCTTCTATGATAGTATTTTCTAATACCACTGGTATTTCTTTGGATAAATCATAATACTTAAGAGATTCGTCGCAGTAGTGTTCGAAAGTCTTTTCAGGTCGAGCTTTTATGAAATCCCTTACTGATGCTGCAGACTGCAATATTATTGCAAAAAATTTAAGAATAATTTCCTAAGAACATGAATACAGAATTTGAATAAAAATAAATACAAAATACAGGGTGTAAGGGACGGTGTACCGAAAACTTTGCAGACAAATTCAGACCATAAAACTGAGCAACTTTTACTATGGAGCCAATGTTGGTAAATGAGAAATAATTCCCGATCTCCTACACAAAGTTCACGAACAGCTGACTGACTTTGTATGAAAAGTGGCTAGGCTCCTCCATAGCAAATGCTGAGTGAGAACCTTTTTGTTATCGTCTAGTATTAAAAATATGAATGTAATGTTAATTTAAGTTTATTGTTTGATGATGATGACAAATAAACGTTTTCTATTCTATTCTATTCTAAAAGTAATTTCTTTTCATTGACCACCATAATTATGTTCCATGAGGAAAGTTGTTCAGTTTCATGGTCTGAGCACGCCTGCAAAGTTTACGTTACACCGTCCCTTACACCTCGTATACCAAGTGCTTTCTTAGAAAAAGTTTACTTATAAATTTAGTGTATTATTGAGTGTATAAGGTAAAGTTTACTTATAAATTATAATAGTGTATACGGTATACAGTCATAGGTAGGTAACATTGATGAAACTCACTTTTCCGTCTAGCAAGCAAACATAATTATCAAATTCACGAACTCTTGTTTCGGGATAGACTTTTTGTTCTTCAAAGAGGTCGTAGATCTGTTTTTCGTAATCTTCAACGATGTAATCTTCTATTATTGGCTAGAAAAATTAAATGTTTATTAAGGGAAGACCCTAAATGCAATGAAGTGATGAAATAGTGGATACTCTGGTGGCACAGGATAGACAAGAATGGTATAAAAGAAAGAACTACCCTAAACCAAAATGGTCGAAGAAGGCTAAGAACAAGAAGTTTAAAACTTATATACTTCTAAAATTAAAATTCATAGTCTGTTGGTCGATCTTGTAAACGTTTATGTCATTTATGTACAAAATATGAAATTCATGACAATAGAAAACACGATTAAATATACAAAACAGTACCAATACAGTACCAGTACAGTAAAATAATTTCCTTTTTAGCACACTTTTACTTACATTTAGTTTAGTGTTCTTTTCCCCATCTGTTACATAGTCTTGGTACAATATAGTCTCGAGCCGCGGGGAGTTTTTGCAAGCACGTTGCAATAAGCCAAACATGGCATTCACCTTGATTTCAAACTGATCCAGCTCAGGTTCAAATTGCACGGAGCCATCTTTGAATACAAAGTCCACTACAAATCCTTGGTTTTTCTCCTGAATGGAAATAATAAGTTTAATCTTACTTTATTTCTAACTGGCCACCCTTTCTTAACCGCTACTAATAGTTTGTGCGCGGTAAAATTAGTAACTTCTCCACTTATACTTTTTATTCGTGACTTTTGTTTATATGATGGCTAATGGAAACACGTCGAATAGTTAATAATAAGTTAAGAAAAGTTAAATGAAATGTTTGAAAGTGCTATGAGGATATACACTATGTAAGTATTAGCTTTATTCCTTACATCGATATCAAGGATGTATTCAGCATATTCCTTCATCGATATCAAGCACAACGTCTGCAAGTGGTACGTCATTAAGGCGGCCAAACAATTGTAGAAATGTCTAAACTTATTCTTTTGTCTGGGCCCCGGTATCTGCTTTTTCTTACTTCCCTGCAATGATATTAAATGTGGAGCTTAAAAACACCTCAAAAACAAAACGATGATAATATAATAATATCACAAGACTGATTTATAAATGACAATAAGAAATTAAAAGAATGTTAGCGCCAGCCGGGACTTGAACCTGGATCAGTGGGGTACCGTCCGACTGCTCTACCAACTGCGCCGCGGCCACTTCTACCACTAAAACCCAATCTTCAATCTCTTGAGGCTCGTCTCGAAGCTTACAACTTCTGAACTTACATTTAGAAATATAGTTTGAATACTAGGAATCCATTGTAGTGCCAATACATTCCCTGCTGCATCAATATGCCTTCTACAGATGAAAACGAAATCTTGCAGCTCATATGCTTCTTTGGTCGTCATTATGTCTTTCATACTAATCAAACGCAGCTCACTGTAAAATCAAATTCCTATCATTTTGTTCATATAAGTTGTTTACATTGTTCACTTTGCCACCAGTGTACCGTGACTATAATCACAGTTTTTCCATCGAAAGAGTCATCAGTCTTTGTACTTTTAACTATTTTAAGAGAATTCAGTGAGGAGTAATTAACTAGGACAATGAACGTGTGATACTGGCTTAGAATAACAACATCCCAAGTCTTCCCCTGGGGGTGTTGTAAGAAGCGCCTAGTAGATAAATTCATATAGCCGAACGTGTAGCAGCGTTTCTTTCAAATGCAACATTCACTTTGCACTGTGCTCGCCAATCCGCCTGCCATGCGTGATGAGTAGGTATGGCAGGTGTATGACCAGAGGACTGTTGTGGTTGTTACTTTTAATACTATAACCTTGGACATGGTCGCACTACGTAGATACTGCGTGGAAGTAGCTGTGACTTTGACACCTGAGGTAAGAAAACTTACTTGAACTGCTTCCACCAAATCTGCAGGGTCTGTGCGATGCAAGGGTTGACGATATGCAGGTTTTTGAGCAGCCACGCCTTAGATGTAATGTACTTGTTAGCCCACGCTTCATCGTAGCCCAAATCGAGCTTTTCTGGCTCGACTTCAACCTACAGAAAATAAATTCAATTCATCAGCTACGATATTTTAAAACGGGTTGACGTCGTTGGGAAAGCGGCTGCCATAAGTAGGTGAAACTAGGCAAAATTCTTTACAACATTTTTTCACAAAACATGTCGCGACGACCCCAAAGTGATTTGATTACAATAATCAGGAAAAAATTAAGGGAGATATTGGTGGTCAATGTAACTAAAATTGCGATCGAGTTCCCTGTAGATAGTAGGTAAGTAATGACCTTAGCCTTTGTAGTACAAGGTTCAGAAAAACAGACAATAACAAAGTTTTAAAAAATAATGCAACATTTTCCACCGCAGCAAGATTTGAAACTGTGGCTTTTCAAATCCTACTTGAGGTGAAAATTTTGCAAATCTCCTAAAAACTGTATACCTACCTAACCTAGTAACACAGTAACACAGGTGTTTTGAAATTTGGTATTCAACACAAAGTTTACCCTGTCTTCAGGATCCTTCAGAACAAAATCAACTATCGCCTTCTTCATGCTCATTATGTAGTCCTCACGCATTTCGTCTGTGTTGCTGAATAGTGTTTCTTTGTAAGTCTTCAATTTCATACTTAGAAGACTGTGGACTCTGGAAGATGGTATTTAATTTGTTTGATTAGGAATGTTCAGTTTCATGAGCTGAAATGAATATTCCATGACTGGACAATTTTAGATAAATCTTGGAACTGAACTTTCTGAACATTGGATTTTTTAAGTAACTAATGCTGCTGACTCAGCGACCCAAAGAGGACCCTATAATTGCGTGGGCATCATTTTAGGTACCAACCTATCTGCCTGCTCATTTTATTACTCGTTTCCGACAAGGACGAACTTACCTTAGAATAATCTTATTATCAAGAGGTGCTACATGAATGGTGTCTATCCCATATTTCAAATAGAAGTAGTATCGTCTCCTATTATATTCATCATCGCTGGTTCCTGCGTCTCCAGCTACATCTTCAGGGTGGCCAGAACAGATCATCTTCATCAATGTGGCTCTAAAATCTTCGCGTTTTTTGCGAAGGGCCGTGTACATTTTCATGACTGAAAATGAAACCATCACAGTGTTAGAACACCAGGGTTCATCGGGTATCGACTGTGTGTCCCAAGCGACAGGAGAGGAAGTGATAGGATGAAGGACAGCAACCCAGACAGCATACACTTAACTAAACAACTAATTAGGAATGTTAAATAAATTGCGATGATCAAAATGGCAGGCGTTTAGTATTTACACAGTGATGCAATAATTTTTATGGTTAAGTAAAGTCAGAGCTGATAATCTGATGATTTATGGCAGAATCAATTTAACTGCTTACGGTATGCATACCCTTTATAAGGAGGAGATATATTTCCGCTAGGATAACAGATTAACGCATGCATAGGAATTAGCTACTTGGCTATTATTTCAAATAGCTACTTAGTAAAAGCAAAGCCAGAGCAACGTACGACTAGGCCTCTGCTTGGCAGCAGCCGCCTCAGCAGAGGCTTTGGCTTTCCCTTTCTTGGTGGTCGGCGGCGGAGGCTTGGTGAGCTCCTCCGGCAACTTGAACAAAGACTTGTTCCCCAACTTGAAGTCTGCCGGCATCTCTGCCCTGAAAACCTTCGGTAAAGGGACGCCGGGAGCAAACGGCGGCTCGTCTAGCGTCCATTTTGGGGCAGGCCTTTTTTCCCTGAACTTTTTATCTTTATTTGGCCTCTGCATCGTTGCCCCCTGAAAACCAAAATTATGTTGTTATTTCAAAATAAAAACTTTTTATTTTATTAGAGCGTAGCATATTCAATAAGGTATTTTATCACGAATTTCGCGCTCTTTTTTATCAAACGGATTTCCGGTATAAAACTTCCTTCCGTCAAACGTTTTGTTTCTGCAAAGTGTACTACAACTTAACAAATAATGATGAAAGTATTTCAATGTTGTGAAGCTTTTATTATTAAGTCACATTAAAAATATTTAAGCATTGAATAAAATGTAACTTTAAGGTAGTCAAAGTATCATAATAGAATTATATGTTTCCCATGTTATCGATAGAATAGCGAAAAAGTTGCGCAATAAAACGCAACTTGACATTGACAGAAAACAGGCTGATTTTTACGAGAATTTCTTGTGTAATGAAACTTTATTCTAATTTACCAGCTTACGTTTAATTTACACAGTGTATTCGTCAAAGAAAGTATTAAAATATCTATTCCAGAGATCTTTTAATTTATAACTTACCCCTGCTGTTTTCACCTTCCTAAAGGTAAGATAAATTTAGGTTATACTCGGTATCGTATTCATGTATTTTCTCTACAATTATTTTACTTAATTACACAAATTGAACTAAAAATAATGACTAAAATAAACTCTTTGACTTATTGGGTGTTTATTGACGTAATAAAGTTATTATTTTACTGTCACCATAGCCATAGCAACGCCAAGCAACTCTAGCTATCTTCATTTGTTTCTTTATCTTTATTTTTCAAAAACTGGTGTTACCAGCCAGTTGTATAACCTGAAAAGAAGAAGAAACTCTTTGCTTTCAAATATCAAAAGAGATTTTATTTCCTTTCAGCCATTGGTTATTGATGTCTTGACATGTTTTTGCTTTAGGTTATAAAATAAATTGGTGAATGAAGCAAAAAGTAAAAGTACATTATAAGGTAACTTTGCTTTTAAATTCATTGTACTTTTCTGGCTGTATCATGCTATCTATTTTATAAAAACATCAAAACAAAATCACCCACATACAAAGTTTGCAATGTTTCTGCGGCCTTGGCCTACCGAATCAAATACCAAACAGAGTACTATCTGTCCTGCTCATACGATGATGTCATTGCTTTAGTCTGACTGAGCTAGAAGGGGGAATCTGATGCTATATTGAGAGAGGCCCTTGTTTGAAAGTGTTGTGTGCATGCCAATGGTGCATGCTCTCAAATCAAATGCAATTATTATTGTTTATCTACTAGTTACTCCTTGTGAGAACTAAACCATTGTATAAAGTTACTCCTTTTGTGTCTCTTGTGTTTTTTTATAATCACTTCACTTCTGCTTGTGCCTGCAGTGTGTAAGTAATTGAACTATTTCTTAGTTTCCACAGAAACTTCTTTATTTAGATAGTAGATTGCTTTATTAATTTTTACTACCTACTTACCTATGATTACTCTTGTTTTTTGATGTGTTAAGTTTTTAAATGTTGTCCTGTTGCAAATATTTCAAAACAAAGCATTTCTCATGATCATGAACTTGCCCAGCATTGTAAAAAAACTTAATTGTTATTTAATGATATTGTGTACTATGTTTTATGCATGTTAACTACTTACTTAACGTGTTGGCAGAGCCACCTTGTTAAAAAATTGTAGAAAATTTGCATGAACTGTGTTTGCAAGAAAAATATTAATTACACAATAAAATATATTAATCCAACTTTTATTTTTAACACACCAGCTGACAATAAAGCACATTTATTTTTTATTTTTGTATAAAACAAACACACACTTTATTAATTTCCAGATGATATTCCAGCTAGTTCGAGGGTTCCACTCCAGTCCATTGTGCCGAGCAGCAGAATCATCGCTACTGGCTAAACTACGGAAGAAGACTGGTTATACCATTGCCAACTGCAAGAAAGCCCTTGAGATGCATAACAATGACAGTGATAAAGTAAGTGCTACCATACCAAGGTTCACTAATTATGTTTTACTTTTAATATTTATATTTTTTTAAATGCTCACTACACTTTGTTAAACCTACTTGTGGTTTAAAAGAACATACTACTTTTCCTAACATCCTGTACAGCTAATGCGGATTAAACCTTGCTTATACTGATTAAATGGATTGAATCAACTATACATCTAAACCTACTATGTATCATTTATGATGTCAATATTTGATCGACTCATGATTCATCTGATTATTTAAATTATATGATGTAATGTAACAGATTATTTTAACGTAACTACGTTAATGATATGAACAACTGCATATCTCATTGTAAAGTTTACCAATATGCAGATGACACCTGTCTTATGTCGTCAGATAAAGACCTGAATATCGCTCTTGAGAAGCTACAGCAGGATTTCGACACTGTATGTAAATGGTCTCATGATGCTGGATTGGTGTTGAACGCAGGGAAGACAAAATTTGTCCATGTACATTCAACTCAGTGCAGAACTGTTACGGATATATCCGTAACAGCACATGATCACCAATGTCTTCATTCTACAGACTATAAAAATAAATGTAAATGCCCAAAACTGCAACAAGTGGACCAACAGCGATATTTGGGACTTATAATTGACAGTTCGTTTAACTGGGGACCGCATATTGATAGCGTTTGCAACAGGCTTCGTGCAATCATGGCAAAGTTTTACATAATTAAAGATAGAATACCGTACTCGATATTGCTAGAAATGTACAAAGCACTTGTTGACAGCGTAGTATCTTACGGTTTAACCAGCTACGGCCGAACTTTTAAAACGTACCTCGCCCAAATATATAGATTACAACATAGTCTAATAAAACATGGTCTTTCCTTCCCAGAGAAACACAAGACAATGTCACTTAGTATTGCCACTTTATTTCAATAAAATACGTTAAGGGGTAAATTCAATCTCAGAACAATGGGTTTAAATATTTCTTAATAATTTTATAATTTAGATTTACGTGTGTATTAACTTGAACTTTACAACAACACAGTCAGTTGTATTTATTAGTTAACAGTATCATAAATGATTTACAAAAAACATCATAAGAGTGGGTAATTCTGGTAACCCACAAGCATGATGACGTAGTCTTGTGTTGGTCACGTGGTTCACGAGTCTCGGAAAGAAATACCAGGCGGAGTATCTTATTATACCATGGATTACAAGTAAGACTATTAAAGCTAATTATACCCCCAAAAATAAAAAACAAAATATGTGATGATAATGAGATATTTAAGTACTGCAAGGTTTTACCGATTTATAATAAATTTGAACTTTTATTACTCTCAGAACAATTTTTCAACTCAGAAATACAGCATCCTATAAGCCATAAAACCACGACTCGGCAGATTACAAATAATCTACTTTTTCAGCCCACGTCCAATAACTTTTACGGCAAAAGAACCTTGGAATATATTTTGCCAAGGTTAATCAATCAATTGCCAAAGGATGTTCGAATACAGATAACCGAAAAAAATATTAAAACTTTATTAAACAAAGTAATTTTCAAACAGTTACAGTCTCATGAGCACTCCTAAATGGAACACCCTTTGTAAGTGGGTCACACAGAACCTGTTTCGTGATGCGTTATGGAATGTCGGGCGGCTGATTTCTGTGTTGTTAAATTGAAAAACATGCACAGACTTCGGTTTTATTCTACCTAAGTATATGTGTAAGCATTAAAAATGTTTTTGTGTTTAAAATTATTATGTATAATGTTTAGTAGATATAAGGAATAATGGTTTCAAGACAAACCCATTCTTCTTGTAAGGGTTTTTATGATACCATTTTTAATTTATGTAATGTTTTGTAAAGTGACTAACTCAATAAAAAAAAAAAACTGATCTTTTGCTTGCGTTATTTATTTGTACAAATTAAGGATGTCTGATCTATGAATTAAATCTTAACAATTGGTAATTATAACCCATTCTTGAAATACGACTCAGACAGTTCAAAAATAAATATTTTTGTTTCAGGCAGAAGCATGGTTGAATGAGCAAGCTCAGGCTATGGGCTGGGCAAAGGCGACCAAGCTGGCCGGTCGCACGGCGCTACAAGGCCTTGTTGCAGTCAAATTTGACAAGGTACCTACCACAACTACCTACGTAATTTGTGCGAATTATTTTTAGTCCATTAATCAGTTACTTAGCTCATGGGAAACCACTGGCCAGGTCTAACAAAAAAGACAAAGACGTCGCAGCCAAACTGGGTGGTCCAATAAAATATGCTCAGCACTGATCAGTAAGCTACACAAAGTTTTGCACCAAGACTCAAGCAGCATAGAGATGAATTTTTGGTTAAATGTGCAAGATTTGCCTAATGTAGTCGTTAGTCTTTAGTGGCTGTTTTTACCCGACTGCCTCAGGAGGGTTATGTTTTTCGAGTG